>CM042406.1:32469937-32519937 GCA_023634145.1 Thymallus thymallus
AAGTGAATTACTTTCTGCACCTTCTGCTGTCCATCTCTGTTTGATTATGTCGCTCTCTCTCGCTCTCTCTCGCTCTCTCTCCTCATTAATAAATTAATTATTAAAAAGTGTCTGTCTCATGACATTGTAATACATTTGGTCTCCAGTCTATAGGCTACAGAAAAACCACATAGGCTACTATTTTACCAATTGCAATATGTATTATATGTTCCGAATTTGCAAAACATACGATATATTACGAATTCTAGCTAGGTAGCTAGGTGGCTAACGTTACTTAGCTGGCTAATGTTAGTTAAACTAGGCCTGCTTTAATACTGAGAACTGATTAAACATGAACTCCCAGTTGAACCTGATTTTAAGTGTTGGCCAAAAGCAAATGGGAGATTACCTTCAATATGTTCGGTGTCCATATTAGGACAGTCTTACCTCAATCCTAATATGGACACCGTAATTATGTTTGTCTGCACTGGTTAAATAGGTCTGCCACTCCGCACTCAATACCACAACTACAAACTTCACATACAGCAGGCTGTCTTTCTGAACTCAGGGGCCACGCCAGCCCACACAAAAGGGCACACACACCCCCACACACAAATAATAATAATTATGGCAGCTCTTAAAAACAAAGGATATTTGATCAATTGCATTCGGCATATCCTATGCAATACCCCCAGGAATGTTTTGCAAAAGTGAAATCCAACGCACAATTTAGAATGAGTGGATCGTTGATTGAATCATTTGAGACTCATATGCCTTCTATTACTGATCGGGAATGAGTGAGAGGCTGAACCAACAGGCACAATTTCATTAAAGGCACCTCTTTGATACTGATGCAGGGATACAGTTAACATGGAGAGTATGCATGCAGATCAGTTACAGTGCCTGGATTAACCACAGAGGGCTAGAATAAAAGTGCCCTGCAAGTTTTTCCTATTATGTTTGTGTGAAAAAGCAATTTGGCACATGCACCATAGAGCCACCATGGAGCCACCATAGAGCTACCATGGAGCTACCATAGAGTCACCATAGAGCTACCATGGAGTCACCATAGAGCCACCATAGAGCTACCATGGAGCCAACATAGAGCTACCATAGAGTCACTATAGAGCAACCATAGAGCTACCATGGAGCTACCATAGAGCTACCATAGAGCTACCATGGAGCCACCATACAGCCATTCCCCTTATTTGTGAATACATAAATCAAAGGTTATGACCATGGTGGTTGAACTTGTTCTCATCCACATCTGAAGGACTACTGCTATTCTCTTAGCACAATGGCCTTTTCTTTACTACACGTTCCCTTCTCAGTTGACTTCTATATGCAATATGTGGTTAGAGCATGCAGTATGTGGATAGAGCATGCAGTATGTGGTTAGAGCATGATGTATGTGGTTAGAGCATGCAGTATGTGATTAGAGCATGCAGTATGTGGTTAGAGCATGCAGTATGAGGTTAGAGCATGATGTATGTGGTTAGAGCATGCAGTATGTGGTTAGAGCATGCAGTATGTGGTTAGTGCATGCCGAATGTGGTTAGAGCATGCAGTATGTGGTTAGAGCATGCAGTATGTGGTTAGAGCATGCAGTATGTGGTTAGAGCATGCAGTATGTGATTAGACTATGCAGTATATGATTAGAGCATGCAGTATGTGGTTATAGCATGCAGTATGTGGTTAGAGCATGCAGTATGTGGTTAGAGCATGCAGTATGTGGTTAGACTATGCAGTATATGATTAGAGCATGCAGTATGTGGTTGTAGCATGCAGTATGTGATTAGAGCATACAGTATGTGATTAGAGCATGCAGTATGTGGTTTAGAGAATGCAGTATGTGATTAGAGGATGCAGTATGTGGTTAGAGAATGCAGTATGTGGTTAGAATATGCAGTGTGTGGTTAGAGGATGCAATATATGGTTAGAGCATGCAGTATGTGATTATAGCATGCCGAATGTGGTTAGAGAATGCAGTATGTGGTTAGAGCATGCAGTATGTTGTTAGAGCATGCAGTATGTGGTTAGAGCATGCAGTATGTGATTAGATCATGCAGTATGTGGTTAGAGCATGCGGTGTGTGGTTAGAGCATGCAGTATGTGGTTAGAGCATGCAGTATGTGATTATAGCTTGCCGAATGTGGTTAGAGAATGCAGTATGTGATCAGAGCATGCAGTATGTGAATAGAGCATGCAGTATGTGGTTAGAGCATGCAGTATATGTTTAGAGCATGCAGTATTTAGTTAGAGCATGCAGTATGTGATTAGAGCATACAGTATGTGGTTAGAGCATTTAGTATGTGGTTAGACTATGCAGTATATGATTAGAGCATGCAGTATGTGGTTAGAGCATGCAGTATGTGGTTAGAGCATGCAGTATGTGGCTAAAGCATGCAGTATGTGGTTAGAGCATACAGTATGTAGTTAGAGCATGCAGTATGTGGTTAGACTATGCAGTATATGATTAGAGCATGCAGTATGTGGTTATAGCATGCAGTATGTGGTTAGAGCATGCAGTATGTGGTTAGAGCATGCAGTATGTGGTTAGACTATGCAGTATATGATTAGAGCATGCAGTATGTGGTTGTAGCATGCAGTATGTGGTTAGACTATGCAGTATATGATTAGAGCATGCAGTATGTGGTTATAGCATGCAGTATGTGGTTAGAGCATGCAGTATGTGGTTAGAGCATGCAGTATGTGGCTAGAGCATGCAGTATGTGGTTAGAGCATGCAGTATGTGGTTAGACTATGCAGTATATGATTAGAGCATGCAGTATGTGGTTATAGCATGCAGTATGTGGTTAGAGCATGCAGTATGTGATTAGAGCATGCATTACGAAGTTAGAGAATGCAGTATGGTCATTTATCTCAACTATTCTATTCAACCAAAGGATTGAATTTACATTCATAAATGGGGAAATAAAACATACTGACCCACCAACTCTTATGTATATTTCGACAACAACAAATGGTAATGCTGATACTAGCGCCCCATAGACCTTACAGTGTAGACATAATGATACTAGCGCCCTGTAGACCTTACAGTGTAGACATAATGATACTAGCGCCCTGTAGACCTTACAGTGTAGACATAATGCCTAAAGTCCAATGCATCCCGTTTTGAACAAGCCCATTGGGATTAAATAGGTTTGTCTTACTGTCTCATTGCACTGCAGTCGGAGAACATGAATGATGATTGAGGACTCCACATGGGGGTGCTACGACATTATGTGGTCTTATAGGATGGTCCTGAATACAAGCATCCGTCTTTACCCTTCTGCCAGAAAACCTGCCAACCCACTGTTGTAACAAATTCACAGTCAGACCTGTGAGAATGGTGTCCCTTTTGAGGTCCCCCTGTAACCATTAGTCACACCAGTAACACAAAATGAGCTCGTGTGAGACGGGAAGACTGGGCAAAATACCAGCGAATGTTCAACCAGATCAGTCCTATGTCTGCCCTGATGATGTCATGAACCAGCACTGCACATTTCTTCTCCTACACCACAGCTTCCTGTCTGGGAATGTTTACAATGTTTACAATTCTCTGAAAGAACCAAACAATTAAATTAAATAAATTAAATAAAGTGAAATGGAAGAATGTATAGACTTTTGCCGGGGAATCACGCACCTTTGTCACTTGTGGGTGAGCTTCCTTTCCTAATTGACTGTTCGGTTGCTGCACCCCGGTTCCTCATCTCTGAAAATGTCTCTGAGAGACCAAACAAGGTCGTAATTTATGGTAAGATGATTCTAGCATGCGTTTCCTTTCCTAGTTCAGCCGATCCAGCAACAGCTGGACAGGTTGAGAGCACCATGGGGATAGAGCCTCCTCCAATGTTACGTATCTGCCTGAGTCCTTATTATCATTTCATGGCCTCCTCTCTTTCTCTTCGTTACCACTGATAAACAAAAGGACTGGATCCCATCTGGTTCTCATCACAGAATAACTTTAATTTCACGAAAAAAGGGTAAGTAATACTTTGGGAAACATTTTCCACACAACTACACAGAACTAAATTAAATGTTATACTCACATCAATATTGATGCAGTAATTGCCTTTTTACTATTCAGTAATTGTCTCTGTAAAGGCAGCGATTAAGATGAAGTTCACTCCTTGTGGAAGGATTGGACAGCCTGTACTGTCATCGAGAACTTCTCTGCAGTGCAATGGCAACACTAGTCTTTCCTCTCTCTCCTGGCCATCCAAATCCTAGTTAATCACTGTCTCCAATTGGAGTTCTGCAGAGGCGAGGTCAGACAAGCCACCTGCTCAGCCCCTGCTGCACTCAGATTAGGGCAGGGCGAGAGCTTTGGGCTGGGTGTGCATGATGGATGATTCAACCTGCTGCGAGCCACTGTTAACACCGCTGACTCACGTTTGATTGAGTGTAAGTGTGTGTGTGTGTGTTATAATCAGCTGACCCCACCTACCACCTGCCCCCCACTTTCAGGGATTTCACAGCTGTGATTGCTACTGACCCAGTGGGTGTGGGTCAATGTGAGTGCAAGAGAGTCTTGATATGTGGTATGTGAGAGGGTGTATTTGTCATGTGTGTATCTGAGGGTGTGCATTTGATATATGTGTGTATCTGAGGGTGTGCATTTGATATATGTGTGTATCTGAGGGGGTGCATTTGGGGGGGGGGGGTGTCAGAGACCCCAAATACTGCAACAATCAAATGACCTAAAGAGCAATGTCAAGCTGGCGAGAGTTGCATCTGGTTGGCTGGCTGTCAGTAAGGTCAACAGAATAACAAAAGCGCCTTCCTTCTTTACCCCTCCGTGTGCATGACATCATGTTAACCGATTTGTTTTACTTTGCCTGCAGGTTAACTGACAAGGGGATTCACACACGGCATGCTAAGTGTTCCAAGATGGCCGAGACGCTTTATAAATCCCCAGTTTATAGATTCTTTGTTACACTCCAATGGCCAAAATAGTGTGAGAGGAACCGACACAGATATTAGAAAGTGTATTGGCTGAATTAACTAGCTAGATACTGCTTAGCATATGTGGATTATGGTTATTATTAAACTAAGACTTCTTAATATGGATGCCGTAGCTAGGAATAGTATTAAGGGGGTATCAAGAGGTGACCTCCTTCTTCCTCCCCAGCTGCCATTCACTCTTTTCCACCCAGATTATTTTTAAAAGGTCGCCAGTTAGTCAGAGTGAAAACCTTGTTTTTTCACTCTGACTGTTATAAACCATCTCTAGGGTGATCGCTTTTCAATGACATCATGGTCAGTTCTTTTTCTTCACATCTTATTAAAGTTTCCCTCCCCTGATTTGTTAATGAGATAACTGCTATGCATGAGGACTGTCCTGAGAATAAGGTAATCTAAACCATCTTAGCTATTTTGTTAATGATGGTGAGGGTGCAGGTGCAGGTGCGGTAAACTGACCCAGTAACTAGGCCTCTCTCTCCCCATGAGGTCATGCCTGGATTAAAAAGGGCCAGGGCGCTTGCTTTCCGTCTCGCTGCTGCGGGTTTATGAGCGGATTTGTGCATCACACCTGTTTGTTTTAGACTTGACTCTCTTTACCCTTTCCTTTGGAAACGTAGGCCTAGATCCAATCAGATCAAGCGTTAACCGGAGATAACAGACACCCGCGTAGCTGATGTTTTGGCGGTGTCTGAGGTGGAACTGCATTGGAGCCGTCAAATCGGTGAGCTGCTGCTGCGATCATTGCCACGAAGCCACACCCGTCCCAGTCACTTTAGAAAGTCAGAAAGTGTAGGCTATATAGAAATAATTACTCTCAAATTGAAAAATCATTAAACTAAATAATGAGGATTTCTGTCATCCTAGTGGAGGTTTAGTCTCACATTCCAGTGTTCGAACTTGTAAGCAAGGCTGTATGGGATTTCTGTCAATGCGACTCTGTGCAGCCAATGGCAATGTGTCCGTTTTAGGTATAATGTATTTGACATTTGACAGCTCTAATGCAATTCCACCAACACAGTCAAAACAACTGCTATGTGGAGGTTGGTTTAAAGGGGCGGTGAAGGTCGGTTTAAAGGGGCGGTGAAGGTCGGTTTAAAGGGGCGATGAAGGTCGGTTTAAAGGGGCAGTGAAGGTCGGTTTAAAGGGGCGGTGAAGGTCGGTTTAAAGGGGCGGTGAAGGTCGGTTTAAAGGGGCGGTGAAGGTCGGTTTAAAGGGGCGGTGAAGGTCGGTTTAAAGGGGCGGGTCTGGCAGGAGAAACAAAAGGTTACTGGTCTGGCAGCTTTGACAAATTGATTTGCAAAAGACCTGAGGACTTTTTGCATGGCAATAAAAAAAGACTGGTTACAGGAACTTATACAGTGGTTGCATATTGTTGCTACCACGAGGAGAGAAAAACATCAATTCAATCAATTGCTGAAAGAGGAAAAACTGCACTCTTCTCCCTCCTCCTGTTGGAAGACACTATAGCAGAGACCACTATAGCAGAGACCACTATAGCAGAGACCACTATAGCAGAAACCACTATAGCAGAGACCACTATAGCAGAGACCACTATAGCAGAGACCACTATAGCAGAGACCACTATAGCAGAAACCACTATAGCAGAGACCACTATAGCAGAGACCACTATAGCAGAAACCACTATAGCAGAGACCACTATAGCAGAGACCACTATAGCAGAAACCACTATAGCAGAGACCACTATAGCAGAGATCACTATAGCAGAGACCACTATAGCAGAGACCACTATAGCAGAGACCACTATAGCAGAGACCACTATAGCAGAGACCACTATAGCAGAAACCACTATAGCAGAAACCACTATAGCAGAGACCACTATAGCAGAGACCACTATAGCAGAGACCACTATAGCAGAAACCACTATAGCAGAGATCACTATAGCAGAGATCACTATAGCAGAGACCACTATAGCAGAGACCACTATAGCAGAGATCACTATAGCAGAGACCACTATAGCGGAGACCACTATAGCAGAGACCACTATAGCAGAGACCACTATAGCAGAGACCACTATAGCAGAGATCACTATTGCGGAGACCACTATAGCAGAAACCACTATAGCAGAGACCACTATAGCAGAAACCACTATAGCAGAGACCACTATAGCAGAGACCACTATAGCAGAAACCACGATAGCTGAGACCACTATAGCAGAAACCACTATAGCTGAGACCAGTATAGCAGAAACCACTATAGCAGAGACCACTATAGCTGAGACCACTATAGCAGAAACCACGATAGCAGAAACCACTTTAGCAGAGACCACTTTAGCAGAAACCACTATAGCAGAAACCACTATAGCAGAAACCTGATTGAGGGTTTTGCTTACCTGTCCAGCAGAGAGACCAGGAGGAAGGGAGGCCATCTTTGTACTCAGCGGGTAGCTCTTATTCTCTGCTGCGGTCATATAGTGATCAGGAAGGGTTTAAGAAAGGTCACCAAAGAAGCTCCAAGATGTCAGCAATGTTCGATGAGATCACAGTGTTCTATTTTGAGGTCACACGGGGCTCGTATGAAACTCAGAGGCGACTCTTTGATTCAGATCCATGTTCACACACATGTTGAGAAAGTTTGCTTAGCGCTTGTGAAACAACTAACAGGCAGCCAGATCAGTGTCTGTCCAGTTTAATGGTTCGACATGGGGAGACACGGCTTGACTGCCAGAAACACTTGTTTTAATCCCAGCAATGAACCCAAGTGTTCTTCAGACTGCACTTAAAGGATACAAAGTTATCCTTCAGCATAATTCATTTCTATTTTTGCGATCCAGTTATAATTTCTTGGAAAGTGAACGTGTTCATAATATACAGGAATGCTTTTTATCAGGTGATTAAGACTATCTTCAGTTTCTGAGGAACATGATGTTGGATTGTTTTGACATTTTTGTGTTGTGTGTTTTGGAATCCTGTGGGATTTGAAGTCGTCACTGGGATTCCATTTGAACCCCGACTCTGGCCATTTAATTTGGTTAAACAGCAGTATGGTAAGCCTTAATGAAAAACTACTTAGAGTCCATTAAGATTTCACACAGGTCAAGACCAGGTCAATAATGCTTTTTGGCTGATCCAAGAAAGCCCATATAGGGTTTGATTGAATAGGCCCCACACTGTTAGTGGGAGTGATCAGAGGACATGATGTCACTCTGACCCTTACCATTACCGTTAAATAACATCCATCTCCATTCTTGTAAAGTCATCTGATCATCATCCTTGCTGTCTGGTCTGTCATCCTCCAACTTTACAAGCTTATTTCACCTCGTCAAACCAAAACGCTTGCAGAGCGCATACAAGCATAGGCATCCCCTCTGACCTGCATCACAGCAGTCCCCAAACCTCAAACATTGTTTTGAAGTTACCACACTCACTAAAAACCAACACTTCAAAAGGTGATTTACCTCGTTGAAGCAAATGGTGAATCACAATATTAGTTGAGCAGCAGCACATTGACTGGGTGAGTCTGGGATACCTGGTGGCATATTACAGGAGATTGAAGCAGAGCATAACTATGCATAGCCATGTTATGTTACCTTTTCCTTCTACTGTTACTAATCACTGTTTGTTGGCCTACCAACATAGACAGGTCATTCAATAAGATCGCTAGAAATGTTATTTTATTTTGTTTTACATTGTGTCTGATTTTGATTAGATTTTCTCTGATGAATTGTCTATGCAGGGCTCACTTGTGAAAGAGACCCTGATTTTAATGGTGACTCCCTGTTTAAATAAAGGTCAAATAAAAAAAATTAAAATCTAAAATCACCATTAGTCTTTAGCATGTTCCCCATCACCCAAATTCCAGTTTCAATGTACTACTCAAATATGCCTAGCAGTGAAATTGCAGCACCACATCAACAGTTGAACATGGTTGTCAGTCTGGAAGGGCCTCCAGGTGATCACACAACACAATCCACCTATCCAGATCAGGGCCACGTTCAGTAGTCAAACGTTGTGGAATGTTGCAGATAGAAATGTCATGAATAAAGAGGCGATTCCTTATTCTACGTGTCAGAGAGGTATGTTTGTTCTCTATCTGAACGTTTACAACGTTGTGCCCTGCTGAACACAGCCCTGTATTCAGCTTGAGCAAACCCCTGTCTGTGTTGATGCTATGAAACCCCATTTAAGACGATACTTGCTGAAAGATCTAAAATTACTAAAAACAGCAGCCCTATAATGATTTTGTGGATTGCGTCGAATTTGTCTTGCCATGCCACTGTACGATCCAAAAATGCTAACAAGGCCCTTACTGTCTGCGTGCGAAGAGGGGCGCAACATCACAGTAATCCGAGGCATTGGGGGAGACTTTAGTGTGGTTTTCATCTCCCACGGCAATCCATTTTCCCAAAATGTTTCCCTCCAAAACAGGCCTGACGTTTTAATGTGTGGATCTTTCATTGCGGACTGTATTTTGTTCCAAACTTTATACATTCTTGGCAAAAAGTGCTCTCCCCTCAGGTTGCCGTTGGAGGCGATATTCTAAAGGTTCTTGCTTTATCGTATTTATAATTCAAAACGAAAACACTTAAAAACTGAAACCAGGCCCTTGTGGTGTCACATGAAAACAATTGGCATTTTCTTGTGCGGAATTCACTGAGGGGCCTTGACTGGTTTTTCCTTCTCTACTTTTGGAAAATAACATCAAAACAAAGGGATAAAAGTAATGGCAACGATTAAAAGAACAGAGTATTAAAGTTTACGAAGATCATAGCTGCCACACCGGTATTAATAGCAGTGCCCTGAGTGAGTGTTAGAATCCTGCTGTTGCCTCAGGCACATGCCAAACACTAAACTCTACACACACTCTCACACACACACACTCATATGCACACACGCACACACTCTCTTTCTTACACACCATTACGCTACTTCAAAACCACCGCACATAGTTTAACTCATTCTCCCTCATATGTTAATGAGACCCAGTCCCAAGAATGCTACGTCAACACGGTTTCAATCTTTAATATTCTAGACAATGAAGAGTTTAATACCTTCAGTATGAAGACTTTAACCTTGAATGACAATGGCAGCCTGATCTCAAACTGTAAATGAGTCATGGACATTGCGATTTTTTTCCCCCCTGAATTGATTCATTCAAACCTTTCAATTAGATGAATCGAACTTCAATACGATTCCTTATTAAGTTCTGAGGCTTTCCAGTTGGTGTTTTGATACTCGAAAAAGTTTGATTACGGCAATACAACTGGCTTACCATATCAGCATGTGTAGATTTGCTGTGTATATTTACTGCTTAAAGACAGACTGCCAAGGTTAAGCACAAAGTAACAAACCAATTATCTCCCAAAAAGATAGAAAAATGACAATTCATCTTTCCTTCAGTCTACTCCCAGTGGAGGGATCCCGGTCAAGCCAAAAGGCGTCGGCCAATACATATTTCTGTCGAGTTATGTTACTCTCGGGAAGACGGTTACCAAGAAAAGAGAAGCATCAACGCATCTGGCGTTGGATAGAGATGAGATAAGAGTGAGAGAATTTCACACCAATGAGACAATCCATTCGTTCCAGGACAAAATGGTGGTCAGATTTTTCAATGTGTAGGAAGGCAAGCTAATGCTAATAGCAACGCAAAAATCTGAGTTAGCTGTGCAACCCGCTAACGCCATCCAACCCCTGGAACGTAGACCTGAAACTACACCGTTGCCAGCCTGTTGTTCAACCTTCCCAAGTTCTTCCATGTCACCACGCTCTTTCGCACTCTCCACTGGCTCAAGACCCTGAGGCTTGCCTATAGAGCAGCAAGGGGTACTGCCCCTCCCTAACTGCTGTCTATGGTCAAACCTTATGGTCAAACCTTATGGTCAAACCTTACACCACAACCCAAGCACTCCATTCTGCCATCTCTGGTCTCTTGGCCATCCATTTAGGATTCGGCCTTTCAAGATTTTTATGTCTTATCGGATACTGATGTGAAGCCATTCCTGTCCCTAAAATAATTAGTTTTTCTTGCTAAGGAAAGGTATGTTCTGTTTACGTTTTACTTGCTTCAAAACAAAATACGTTATGATTTAATTGCTGTCCTAAAGCTCAGTGAGTTAATTCTGTCTTCTTTGATGAGTACATCATACAATTGAAATGGCATCTCCACAAGGCATCACTCTCCACATCCCTCTCCACAAGGCATTGCTATCCACAAGGCATCGCTCTCCACAAGTCATCACTCTCCACAAGGCATCACTCTCCACAAGGCATCGCTCTCCTCAAGGCATCGCTCTCCACAAGGCATCACTCTCCACAAGGCATCGCTCTCCTCAAGGCATCGCTCTCCACAAGGCATCACTCTCCACAAGGCATCGCTCTCCTCAAGGCATCGCTCTCCACAAGGCATCGCTCCCCACAAGGCATCGCTCTCCACAAGGCATCCCTCTCCACAAGGCATCCCTCTCCACGAGGCATCGCACTTCACAAGGCATCCCTCTTCACAAGGCATCGCTCTCCACAAGGCATCGCTCTACACGAGGCATCGCTCTCCACAAGGCATCCCTCTCCACAAGGCATCCGTCTCCACAAGTTATCCGTCTCCACAAGACATCACTCTCCACGAGGCATCATTCTCCACAAGGCATCACTCTCCACGAGGCATCGCTCTTCACAAGGCATCGCTCTCCACAAAGCATCGCTCTCCACAAGGCATCGCTCTCCACAAGGCATAGCACTCCACAAGGCATCCCTCTCCACAAGGCATCACTCTCCACAAAGCATTGCTCTCCACAAGGCATCCCTCTTCACAAGGAATCCCTCTCCACAAGGCATCGCTCTTCACAAGGCATCCCTCTCCACAAGGCAGCCCTCTCCACAAGGCATCGCTCTCCACAAGGCATCACTCTCAGGGATGGGAAACTCCTGAGAGGGATGTGAAAACAACAGATTTGTACAAGGGTCCTGAGTAAAAACACATGTGTTGTCTGTACAGTTGCCTGATGGGCAATCCAAATAATACGCTGTAATCTGTATGTCCAACGTAGTTCATCCATCCCCACTAACATCTGCTTTGGCAGCCTACGTGCAATACATTTACATGCATGGACACAAGCCTCCAGTTTGGATTACTTGGTTATTCAACAGCATCAACTGTTTGTCTAGAAGCTTCCCCATAAGAGCATTTTATCTGCCGTCAGACCATCCCAACCACCCCCACAAAATAAAAAAAATCAACACACATGCTGTGACAATTTATTTGTTCAGTCTTTTCAAATATTTGGGCGCGCTCCAAAGCTGTTCAGCTGACCTCACCAAGACTCTAAAACAAGCAAAAACAAAAAATCAAACTGTTGCTCGTTTAAGTTTTTCCCTGAGGAGTAATTATCGAACATTGGTGGTATTATTGACATGATTTGCTTGTGATTTGTTCAGAACAGCCGGTACAGAGGGAGCTAGGTCGTAGGGGTTCAGCCAGCGAGGAATGTCTTTGATTAACTACATCCAAGAATTGTTGGTTGAGGAACAAACAAGAGAACAGGGGTTCACAGCACGTTCCTCATCTTTCATGGGAACCAATGAGTATGGTTACATGCACACAATAATTCAATTATTGTTGATAGTCAGATGAATATTATATTCTACATGCTTTGCAAAAATAACGATTTCCGTAATAATCCTGTTTACATGGACACATCTGAAATCAGGCTACCTGTTGACACTCTGATAAATGAAGAAAATCCCCAGTCCAAATAAACATGAGTTTGGCCATATAGAGTTTGTATGCGAAAAATCATTTCTAAGAGGCATACATTCAGTTGTTCCAAACTCACTTCACTCGCGCTAAAGATGGAGACTCACTTGGCTGGTGCTAGCACACGTCCAGATCAAATACACCGGATTAAGGTGTTTACATATCCTAATCATTCAAAAGATTGCTTCGAAAACCAGGTGTTTTAATCGGCGTATGCTTACTTAAATTTTGACCTTACGCCGATTAAGATAAGCAGAGTAAGTTGTTTAAATGACTTTTTCCATACTCTGCCTTCTGCCATAATCAGTTTAATGTCAAATAATTATTAGTGTGCATGTAAACATACTCAATGTGACAGTAGTGAACTGGCTCACAGACCAACATATCAAATATAATGGAGTGTCCATGGCAAAAGTTGCACGGTTCCACAACAACATTGACCCATTAAAGATACCTTATAGAATGCATCGTGTCCAGCAGGTGTAGCCACAGCAGAACTACAGTATACGGTGCTAGTTGAATTGGGCCACATCCGCGTAAGTAACAAAGCAATGTCTGTAGTGTAGCTCAATGTTTGATCAATTCTGCATTTTGGTAAGACGAAAGATTGCACACGTTAGGATTCAATTTACAGTAGGTATTTCCTGCAGCATAACAAAGCTACAACATCTATCTTGAATGGAGGGCTAAATAATTTAACTGACTGTAAAGCTCTTCCTTCATCAAACCATCAACATACTCTCCAGTAGGTAATAGAGGTAGTTGGAAACAAACGTTTTGTGGAAAACCTTTTGTAGAAGGTTTTGCCCTGTACTTTGACCTATTTCCTGTATTTTCTAAGCAGATACTGTAAATGTAATGAAAGCATTAAATAAATGTCCTTGTTCGATATCGCCCGTTCAGTTGACCATCAAACCATAACTCTGATGCTTGTTTCTTTGAGGTTCTATGTTGTATTTAGCCAAAAACAGATGTCGTTATTGCAATGCAACCTACAGTCCATGTACAGGATACTACCCATGTATGGCAGGTATTACAGTTTGTACCTCCACTAGATATTTCTCAAACAATATATGTTAATGTTATAATTCAGGTGGACAGCTGACCACTTTATTGATGGATTGGCTTGGGCGTGTTGCATCTGCAATGCATTTGCTGGCAGGGAGAGGTCCACGCAAGGTAGTGTGGAAACAAACGTTGAATTACAAGTGTGATTTAAAAAATTTGCCAGGTACTAAGCAAACCATGGGATCTCAGGCTTTAACAGAAACATCCCCTGTATTCTTAGCCCAGCTGTTTGTAGTCAAAGAGTGGTGAATAGTGGGTCAAAAGGTAGCATAGACCATAGACTATTATGAAAAAGCTTACTTTTTTTTGTAAAATCGTCAGCTTTTGAACCTGCTTCCGAAAACCAACATGTTTGAACTCAATAATTTTTTGGCTTCTAGTTATAATATCTTTAAGAAATGTCCCCCTCAGGGATCAATAAAGTATCTATCTATCTATGTATCTATGTATCTATGTATCTATGTATGTATCTATGTAACTATGTATGTATCTATCTATCTATCTATCTATCTATCTATCTATCTATCTATCTATCTATCTATCTATCTATCTATCTATCTATCTATCTATCTATCTATCTATCTATCTATCTATCTATCTATCTATCTATCTATCTATCTATCTATCTATCTATCTATCTATCTATCTAGCTATCTATCAGGGTCTCAAAGTAGTCCAGGTGGCTTCGATACCCACCTCCCCATATGGTGATGCACCTTTGAGAAATCAGTTCTTGCAATATGTAAACAAGGGTCAGTGTCCCCTGGGCCATTTGATCAACATTGATGATAGGCAATATTGTTTTGTTGAGTACATTAATCAAAATGGGCATTCTTACAGTGAGAGTGTAGACCATTTCTGGTTACCTGGTTTGATTACAGTGAGAGTATAGACCTTTCCTGGTTTCCTGGTTTGATTACAGTGAGAGTATAGACCTTTCCTGGTTTCCTGGTTTGATTGCAGTGAGAGTATAGACCTTTCCTGGTTTCCTGGTTTGATTTTAGTGAGAGTGAAGACCTTTCCTGGTTTCCTGGTTTGATTTCAGTGAGAGTGTAGACCTTTCCTGGTTACCTGGTTTGATTACAGTGAGAGTGTAGACTTTTCTGGGTTTCCTGGTTTGATTACAGTGAGAGTGAAGACTTTTCCTGGTTACCTGGTTTGATTACAGTGAGAGTATAGACCTTTCCTGGTTTCCTGGTTTGATTACAGTGAGAGTATAGACCTTTCCTGGTTTCCTGGTTTTATTTCAGTGAGAGTGAAGACCTTTCCTGGTTTCCTGGTTTGATTTCAGTGAGAGTGTAGACCTTTCCTGGTTTCCTGGTTTGATTACAGTGAGAGTATAGACCTTTCCTGGTTTCCTGGTTTGATTGCAGTGAGAGTATAGACCTTTCCTGGTTTCCTGGTTTGATTTTAGTGAGAGTGAAGACCTTTCCTGGTTTCCTGGTTTGATTTCAGTGAGAGTGTAGACCTTTCCTGGTTACCTGGTTTGATTACAGTGAGAGTGTAGACTTTTCTGGGTTTCCTGGTTTGATTACAGTGAGAGTGAAGACTTTTCCTGGTTACCTGGTTTGATTACAGTGAGAGTATAGACCTTTCCTGGTTTCCTGGTTTGATTACAGTGAGAGTATAGACCTTTCCTGGTTTCCTGGTTTTATTTCAGTGAGAGTGAAGACCTTTCCTGGTTTCCTGGTTTGATTTCAGTGAGAGTGTAGACCTTTCCTGGTTACCTGGTTTGATTACAGTGAGAGTGTAGACTTTTCCTGGTTTCCTGGTTTGATTTCAGTGAGAGTGTAGACTTTTCCTGGTTTCCTGGTTTCCTGGTTTGATTTCAGTGAGAGTGTAGACCTTTCCTGGTTACCTGGTTTGATTACAGTGAGAGTGTAGACTTTTCCTGGTTTCCTGGTTTGATTTCAGTGAGAGTGTAGACTTTTCCTGGTTTCCTGGTTTGATTTCAGTAAGAGTGTAGACCTTTCCTGGTTACCTGGTTTGATTTCAGTGAGAGTGTAGACCTTTCCTGGTTACCTGGTTTGATTACAGTGAGAGTGAAGACCTTTCCTGGTTACCTGGTTTGATTACAGTGAGAGTGAAGACCTTTCCTGGTTTCCTGGTTTGATTTCAGTGAGAGTGTAGACCTTTCCTGGTTACCTGGTTTGATTACAGTGAGAGTGAAGACTTTTCCTGGTTACCTGGTTTGATTACAGTGAGAGTGAAGACCTTTCCTGGTTTCCTGGTTTGATTACAGTGAGAGTGAAGACCTTTCCTGGTTTCCTGGTTTGATTTCAGTGAGAGTGAAGACCTTTCCTGGTTTCCTGGTTTGATTTCAGTGAGAGAGAGTGTAGACCTTTCCTGGTTTCCTGGTTTGATTTCAGTGAGAGTCAAGACCTTTCCTGGTTTCCTGGTTTGATTTCAGTGAGAGTGTAGACCTTTCCTGGTTTCCTGGTTTGATTTCAGTGAGAGTGAAGACCTTTCCTGGTTTCCTGGTTTGATTTCAGTGAGAGTGAAGACCTTTCCTGGTTTCCTGGTTTGATTGAATGTGTCCTTTAGTATCAAGATCTGAAAAGCAACAGTGAGTCAGATACAAATTAACTGCCTATTGACATTCTATTGAAGGGTTAAACTACTGACATATATGTGAGGTAATGATTACTGCAAAACACAAGTAGGATGTATGAGGGTGGTGAAGGGTTTGGTCTGGTTATGTGCCCACCATAGTTGTAATCATGCTGGAAAGGACTATGTGGGGGGGAGCAAAGTGCAGTTTGGGTCAGCACCATAGTATAGGTTTAATATTGAGTGATAACTCATCTGATTATTACATTTGCAGGATTATGCAACAAGTAGTCTAATCGAGTCACAAGATTAGACTACGATACTTAATCTACTTCACAAACTCGACCTTCGGATGACCTACGTTTCCTGTTCATAGCATGCAGTCCATAATTGTACCTCCGTTTTTTTGTTCTTCATTCTTAGATCCTTTCACACACATGACACGTCTCTTGTGAAGTAGGCCACTGAATTGCACAATGATGTCCTTATCTGGCATTAATAAGATCACTGTATTTTTTTAATGGATATATTTCTTGAAGCATGTATGTTAATTTAGAGGCCAATGTTTATTACGGTGAAGAGCATTGAAACAATAGAGGCCCTTAACATGATAGCAGCCCTAGGCACTTACAGAAAGGACTTGTAAACAGCTGTGCTAAATGTTGGCTAATGGGAAATGGTTTGCTACTGTTTGCCGCTATATCCTTGTGTCAATGACCATATCTCTGCTAGCATTTTCTGTCCTGGTATTGACTCTAATATCAATTCCTTGTTACTCTGCGTTTGTACTAATGTGGACACCGTACACATAGTTCAACTCATAGAGATAGGACTCGTTTTTGTATCTGTGCGGTTGGATAATAGGGTCCCCAGGAGGGATCAGGCAATGAACCTGGAAGTCCCACCCAGTTGACTACACTAAAATGGTGGAAGGCCTCAATGGAGGCCTCTATGATTATCAATGGTTCAACTTCTGTGTCAGCAGAATTAGGTCAAGTGTCAACTTCCTCCATTCAGGACGTGCTGCTCTGCAAATCAAACACACTTCTGAGATCTTGATATTGGTTTCAGTTGATTGAACACTACGGTATCAACAGTATCATCCTACAGACATGGACTAATTGAACAAGACCATGCCCCACCCATGATACATACAAATTCTTACTCATGGCCTTTTCTTTTTTTTTTACATTCAAAACATATTTTTTTACCATTTTTAAATGATTGGGTTTTTCTTAGTAATTGCAGGGTGGGTTAATGTTTTGATATGGTGTGGTCTTAACCTTGAATTCATATGTTAAATTGCTCATAATGTTACCTCTTCACTGTGTTCCTGATCTGTGGAAGCCTGCAATCAATTTCAGAACTCTGATTGGCACTATGGTGAAAATGGTCCTTTGATTGGCACTATGGTGAAAATGGTCCTTTGATTGGCACTATGGTGAAAATGGTCCTTTGATTGGCACTATGGTGAAAATGGTCCTTTGATTGGCACTATGGTGAAAACGGTCCTCTGATTGGCACTATGGTGAAAATGTTGTAACATTTCGGATTCAAGCCATGCTCTAAATGAATGTTTTTCCAGGTTTTTCCCCATCTGAGGAAGTGCATGAAAACTGATGCACTACCTATCCCCTATCCCCCCCACATAGAGGCCCTTTCTAAACCCCATTTTGTTCACGGGTCTGAACAGGGCTGTAATTCGCACACTGCTAACCCTTATAATGAACTACTGGAGTATCCCTTGTCAGGGGTCTGGGGGGGATTTCAATATAAAATCGAATCAAACGTTTTATTGGTCACATACACATATTTAGCAGATGTTATTGCGGGTGTAGAAAAATGCTTGTATAATGAGGCACTCCTGAAAATCAGGGTTCTATGTTTCCTGCCCGGTTTTGAACTTGGGACGTTTCGCGTGTGAGGCAATCGTGATAACCACTACACCGCAACACTGCTCTATTCAGCACTGAGAGAACTTAATGTCAGACTCAAATGTGTTATCGCACATTATTGGCTTTCTGGAGGTAGATAATGCATCTTCCACATTCTTCAGATCTCCATTGCTGGTCATTAAAATAGTTTAAAAAGTGGCACTATTTTTAACAATCCACAGTAGTAAAGTCGTGGTGCAGCTGCGTCAAGTAATTTGTCCCATTAATCATGTCCTTAACGCTGTTCCATCTCGCAGTATAATTTAATTTAGCTAAAACATTGCTCCACATATA
This sequence comes from Thymallus thymallus, assembly GCA_023634145.1. Classification (NCBI taxonomy): domain Eukaryota; kingdom Metazoa; phylum Chordata; class Actinopteri; order Salmoniformes; family Salmonidae; genus Thymallus; species Thymallus thymallus. Next base: position 32,488,438 of record CM042406.1, read on the forward strand.
CAACAGTCCTTTGAGATAGGCGCCCTAATTATCTAGTGCAGCAGGAAATCACAAAATAGAAGCCGCACACTTATTAGATTTAAGAAACCTTTGTCTGTTTCACTGTTTTTTGAAGGTCTGATTTGACAAACTGGTTTTCTTTAATGTTTGTCTTTCATAACAGCGTCCCAGTTCCTACCTAAATTCTAGGCGGTGCCGTTGCTTTTTTAAAAAGTAAACATAGTAGCAGTTTGACACAAAGGGTCAAAGGTCAGTCTAAGTTATTTATAGACTTCATTTGTTGACTGTGTTGAGTGTTCGTAATTGTGTTAGTCTTAGCCCCTTCAGCAGCCCAGCATTCCTTTCATGATGGAGAATGATTATTATTGGAATTCAATCCAACCCGCATTGCTGTAAAAAATAAATGCAATTCAGTTTTACGTCTTATTTGATGCACATTTACAAAAGGCACTGAATTATATTATTCTAAGTACTGTGGCTATGCATGTGAATACAATGTGAACCAAAACACGTTAGATTTGTGATTTTTCCAGAGTATTGACATGATTGAATCTGGCTTCCAGTATTTGTCAATGGTCCTCAATGCACAACTAATTAGGACACAGAGAGGTTTATCCATTACGAAGGAGAGCAACATTTTAAAGCTTAAACTTTCTCAAGACTTTATAACTTAATAACAAAACAATTTCAATCCATCACTATTATGTTGACCGTTTTTGAAAATTGTCAGCTGGTTGTTTCTTTAATACAAATTGCGTTATAATGGTACTTTTCAGCGGTAACATTGGGATAGCGCTTAGGCTTGATTAGCTCAAACATCACGGGAGGGTTACGGTCCGTTCCTAAGGGTTTTTGTGCTCCAAAAAAGCAAGATTAGCCAAGTATTGCTAATGTGTAATAATTCATTTTCAACCCATACTGTCAACAGTATGTCTCCTCTGAGAACGGTGGTACTCTCCTTGAACCAAAGAATTAACCCATGGAGAAGAGAGTACAGTAGAATGGAGAATAGGAATGTATATTAATCATTGTAAACAAAATAATAATGTATGTTTCATGCCAAAATATTGTTCATTCATTCATGACATTACACCTGAGATATGAAGCGATTACAAACAGTATAACACTACACCTGAGATATGGAGCGATTACACACAGTATAACACTACACCTGAGATATGAAGCGATTACACACAGTATAACACTACACCTGAGATATGAAGCGATTACACACAGTATAACACTACACCTGAGATATGAAGCGATTACACACAGTATTACACTACACCTGAGATATGGAGTGATTACACACAGTATAACACTACACCTGAGATATGAAGCGATTACAAACAGTATAACACTACACCTGAGATATGGAGTGATTACACACAGTATAACACTACACCTGAGATATGAAGCGATTACACACAGTATAACACTACACCTGAGATATGGAGTGATTACACACAGTATAACACACCTGAGATATGGAGTGATTACACACAGTATAACTCTACACCTGAGATATGAAGTGATTACAAACAGTATAACACTACACCTGAGATATGGAGTGATTACACACAGTATAACACTACACCTGAGATATGAAGCGATTACACACAGTATAACACTACACCTGAGATATGGAGTGATTACACACAGTATAACACTACACCTGAGATATGGAGTGATTACACACAGTATAACACTACACCTGAGATATGAAGTGATTACACACAGTATAACACTACACCTGAGATATGGAGTGATTACACACAGTATAACACTACACCTGAGATATGGAGTGATATACGCATAGTATAACACACCTGAGATATGGAGTGATTACATACTGTATGATGTTCATTTTTGTTGACCATTTCCCAAACAGCTTTCCAATTGCTCTCCCTTCTTTTTGGGATAAAGTTCTAGGTAATAGTTCTTTGAAGGGCAATTTAACCACCCCATAATTAACATGTATAGTTCTTCACTCTTGACATGGGCATTAGGCATAACCATCTTTATCTATCAAGCAGATTTCTAACATGAAGCAAATGACTTTGACTCTAGCCTATAACCCTGACAGATTTGGGCCATAATATTTTTTCTGCCCAGTTAGAGACGACCACAGGTCTTTGTTTAAAGCTGCAATAATATAACTTTTTGGGCGACCAGACCAAATTCACAAGGAAATGTGAGTTATAGATCTGTCATTATCATTGAAAGTAAGTCTAGAAGTTGTAGATCTATTCTATGTGTGCTATTTCTATGTTTCGTTTTGTATATTTCACTTTTGGTTTAGTATTTCACAGTGGTTTAGATTGTACAATGATTCTCTACACTGTATTTGCTTGTTTTTTCACATAAGCTGAACTTAGGCTAACTATTAGAATTGTAGCATCCGGGAAATAGCGGAGCGGTGTCTGCATAGTTCCCCTTTAGTGTCTCTGCGAAAGCACAGTAAGGTTGTGTTATGTTGGCATTTAATGGTAGAAAGAGTTTGGAAAGGGAGGATGTACTGTACGACTTCAAATGAACAATAAGAATGTACCCATCTTGTATTGTGACGCATCGTTGACTGCCAGTCGCATTAAAATACACAACAGCTATTTTGTGCAAGAGCTTTCACCATGTACAGTATTAGATGTGACAGTGAACTTCTGGACGGACTTCAAGGATCCCTCGGTCCATAAGGTGAGGTAGTAGGCCTATGCTATCTTCCCCTCTCTGTCCACACACAGAAGCAAAGGACTTCACAGCAGGACCTTTACAAGCGCTATAAACTTTTATATGTATTTACTGACATAACAGCACTGCGGTAAATTGCCTGTACACCTAGAGTCAACGCTGCACAAATAAAGAACATGGTCCCCAAGAGGTTGATTCATTACCGAACAGTGTATTATATGACATATTCGAGCAAAGGAAAGCTGAAATATGCTTTATTTATTTGATACATACATTTACTGCAGTAACATGAACATATATGTAACAAATATCTGAGACCAGGCCAAATGTTCAGCTATTTCATTCATGTTGCTTCCAAAACATGCCTTGTTGCTTACATGTCCATTGGTACATCTAATTTTACTGCGTGATTGTGTTGCACCTATAGGATCCGAGCCCATTTCATAACGCAACTGGCTAATCAAAGGGTTTATGCTGCAGGGGAAAGGCCTGCAGTAGCTCCCCAATTAGTGATTTACAAATGAGTTGGAACGGGCCTATACATTTACGACCTCTTCTTCCACGGGAAACTTAATTTAATTTCCTTAGGGAAAGTATACTGTATCTTGTTAATTCTCAAAATAATATATAGTTGTCTTGTGCAGAGGCCAAGGACTTTTATTTGGCACTAATAAAAAAAAAGTGGCCTTTGGAGTAAATAGGGAAATGGGAGATTTATTTTTAATCAGCTCAGGCCTTCGGGGTGAGTAAGGTGAGTAGGATGTTGTAGTAATTGGAGATTAGCTGAGGTATTGCCCTAGCGAGGCTGTAAGTGTAGTTTGCAGCTCAGTCAGATAAACTGATGACGTATCTTTAACAAAATAATTTGTATCTTACTGTAGGGACATATCTCTGCCTGAGTCTGTATGCGGGTTGCTCAATATTATGACTCAATTCATGAAATGATCAGTCATAAAAATATGAACTAATGTAAGATAAATTACTGGTTATTTTTGGTGAAGATACTTCATTCTCAAAGCCTTGATCACTGACTCCTAAATCTAGATTCTGAAGAACTCTGCACTGACAGTGTATTAATCATACTGTGTCTGAGGATATACAATATATTAGCTGTCTTCTTGTTTACAAAGGAGTAGGCTACTATTATGTTTGGCCTCAAGCTGGTTGGCTGTTGGACCTCAGGCACTTGCCAGAATAGACAACCAAGCCCCATGCGGAATCAATAGTAACACATTTTACACTTACATTATAGTCATATAGCAGATGCTTTTATCCAGAGCCACTTACAGTACGTAGTGAGTGCATACATTTTCTTTTCCGTAATGGTCCCCCATTGTAATTTAACCCACAACCCTGGCGTTGCATGCTCCACCAACTGAGCCACACGGGAAGAACATCGAAGTGCCGTTATTTTCACAGGTAAAAGTGAGACCCATGTTTCACCCCATAAAACGTTATGGTGTTTTAAACAAAAACTGCCGTTGGAGTCATAAAACACCAGTTAGGAAGCGGCAGGGTTTCCCGAGGACATTTCTCTCCTCCCTTCCCCTCTTCCCCCCATCTCAAGATGTATGTCCAGCTCACTTTTCCGAGAGGGAGACCCTTGCAAGAAAGGAGCAGAAAATAGCTATCAATCAGGGACATTTCGAATCAGGAAATACGAATGACAGTTATTTTTCTTTCAAACGCAAACCACATGTCCAAAAAAAAAAAACCCACGGATGTCAGTTTGCTGGGATTGATGCTGCTCAGTGAAAATGAGATCAAGTCACTCTGTGCTTCTGGTTCACTGCAGAATGCAACCAAGGTTACATATTCAAATAGCCCTGTTCACTGCAGAATGCAACCAAGGTTACATATTCAAATAGCCCTGTTCACTGCAGAATGCAACCAAGGTTACATATTCAAATAGCCCTGTTCACTGCAGAATGCAACCAAGGTTACATATTCAAATAGCCCTGTTCACTGCAGAATGCAACCAAGGTTACATATTCAAATAGCCCTGTTAAAGAAAAAAACATGTTAGGGCCAAGTCAGTGATCTGCTTGTGTAATGGAGGTGGTTCAGTGACCAATCACACGTGATGAGTTACCTTGGGTGAGATCTGAAGGGTTGTATTGGTTCCCTAAGAAAAGGCCTTGGTTTTGGCTTAGCAGGCTAATAAGCATTTCTGATGCACAGGGGACCTGGGTTTGAACCCAACACACAACTAGAATTTAGTATTTCATTCTGTCATAGTATCGCTTGCATGCTTGCACCACACCCTGATTAATAATAAAAACATGATAGAGCTGGGAATCAATTTCTGTGGGTGTTATCAACGAGGAGTAAGTGTTCTGTTGGCATGCTTCAGTTCCCCCTCCACCCTGACTGCACTAACCAGGCCAGACTACTGTCTTGTGAAATGTGGAACATATTTGGAGATCTTACGTAAACCAACAGAGAAACCCCTTTTGGGAATAACACGGAGGAGCGCTAAAAATGAGACCACGAATATAAGAATTCCAGATTTGATCGGCCAGCCTCCGGGGAATGCTCCGTTGTTGGACCGGCCAAAATCAGTGTGCATCCCTAGAATTCTCAGACTGGCCAAGGAATCAGAACAAACAAGCAGATGTAACTAGACAGCCTAAATATACCGCCAATATGTATTCAGAAGCCAAGCCATTATGATTTTTTCCTTGTGCGATATGCCCTGCCGTGGTCCAAGACATTGCACCCACCATTAGCCGTGGTCCAAGACATTGCACCCACCATTAGCCGTGGTCCAAGACATTGCACCCACCATTAGCCCCAGTAAGACTAGCCGTCGCCATTGGCGTCGGCGAATGGGGATCCCAATAAAATAAATCAAATCATTAGCCGAGGTCCAAGACATTACACCCACCCTTAGTGTTATAGCTGTATGAGTGAATGGAGATAACAACATTACTTGGTTTATGTGCTCCAGTATTCGTGTTGTTTTATTCATGTTTTTCTAAATGTTCTCTCTTCTTGATAGGGGATCAGGTGAAAACAAGGGCTGCCAAATTATTTATTTGTTCAAAGTTATGGTAAAGCATCTCAAACTATGACTACACACATTCTGGAGTGGATGGGGGGGGGCTTGGAAATACAAGCGAAGTTAGACATTCCATCTCAATCTTCTCGTGTTAGCTCCCTGAGCTATTGCCTAGGCTTTAGCTCAGAAGGCTTATACTGCATAGACTGTATAACAATATATCTGTAACGGTCTTTTGGCATGCAAAGACCTGGGGTCGAACCCCATTTAGTCACACGGACCTCGAATGGAAAACAACACAGCTTAGCTCAAGTAACATTGCAACAGCTCTGAAAATAAAAACAGTTGGTGAAACAGATTGAAAAATGCTTTCCTTTATGTTCAGATTTTGGTGCTATACGAAGGGGCATATGGTTTGGTTTAAAAGTCGAGGGTGGTCTTGGAGATTCACTCTAATTCTCTAAAAGTAAATGTGAATTAAATTATTGCTATTCACTCCAGGTTGGCTGCATGAGCTCCAACATAACTAAGGATATAATAAGCTCTCAACACCTATACTTTACACAAATGTATTGGAAATGAAATATTTTTATAGAACAAGTTCTAATGCCCAACGCAATAAAACTCATGACAGAAATTGACAGATTATGTTACAATTCAAACCACCTGCAGATCACAAATTGATGTTTGGATAGACCTAGAAGTCATTGTATAAAAACAACAGCTATTTGTAACTATTTTACTCAGATAAGAGGCATCAGGTTAGCCCATTAACACTATTTGTGAATATGAATTCAGATTTATGGAGTGTATTTGACTTTATATTATGTTTTGACTTGGCCCAAAGAGTGAAATGTAATATGTAAGTGTAATACATAAAGATTCCACACTTATTCTACCAAAAGCTGTTCTCTCTATATAACATGCACATATCTGCTGTAGGCCTACTGTAAGTCTATTATGCTGTAAAGAGTTCTTCAAAACACTACCTCTCTTAACCAGAAGTGAGACTTGTCGATATACAATTGAAGCTCAAGCATCCATACTTCCTTTAATCAAAAGGTTTCAAAGATCAAACAGTTAGAAATGGACAGTTTCTAATGATATTAGAGGCGGTTCTGTTTGTGTAGGCTACTGTTTGTGTAGGCTACTGTTCAGAGACTGAATCGAGAACAGACTTCAAAGGGATGTGGTGGGTCAAATACACGTTTTTCCTGTTAGTGCTGAAAAGCTTATTCCAAATTGAGACTTTTTTTTAATCACCTCATCAAATCATCTTTGTTCTTCATGCTCTTTTGATTCTTAGAAAATGTGATTCATGGCTATCTGACTCACTGTTTTCTCAGACCTTATGAAAGGTTTTTGATCAAAGCAGAAAGATCTTCTGGTTATCCATACCTAAAATCTATCCAATTTTTTTGGAAATAATCTTAGTATTTGAGACATGTTTGTTGTATAACCACTTTAAGTATGATGTCATTGCCACCTGTGATTGGCAGCTTGAACATTTCCATTGCCTCTGCTCCACAAGGGACTGTTCCTCTGATATGGCAGTGATTAAATTGTTGGCTTCCATCGCTCTGACGAACTTTGCTTGTTTCAGAATTGCATTTATTTATTTTTCTTTCTTTCTTTCTTTCTTTCTTTCTTTCTTTCTTTCTTTCTTTCTTTCTTTCTTTCTTTCTTTCTTTCTTTCTTTCTTTCTTTCTTTCTTTCTTTCTTTCTTTCTTTCTTTCTTTCTTTCTTTCTTTCTTTCTTCGTTCGGGACAGGCTTGGTTACAGCTACAATAATACTAGTGGGTTAGGGACAGGCTTGGTTACAGCTACAATAATACTAGTGGGTTGGGGGGGGGCTTGGTTACAGCTACAATAATACTAGTGGGTTAGGGACAGGCTTGGTTACAGCTACAATAATACTAGTGGGTTCGGGACAGGCTTGGTTACAGCTACAATAATACTAGTGGGTTAGGGACAGGCTTGGTTACAGCTACAATAATACTAGTGGGTTTGGGACAGGCTTGGTTACAGCTACAATAATACTAGTGGGTTAGGGACAGGCTTGGTTACAGCTACAATAATACTAGTGGGTTAGGGACAGGCTTGGTTACAGCTACAATAATACTAGTGGGTTAGGGACAGGCTTGGTTACAGCTACAATAATACTAGTGGGTTAGGGACAGGCTTGGTTACAGCTACAATAATACTAGTGGGTTAGGGACAGGCTTGGTTACAGCTACAATAATACTAGTGGGTTAGGGACAGGCTTGGTTACAGCTACAATAATACAAGTGGGTTAGGGACAGACTTGGTTACAGATAGATAGATAGGTACTTTATTGATCCACGAGAGGGAAATTCTTTTGTCAAGCAGCTACAACAAAACACAGGGCAGGTGCAAAATGCCACAACTAAGGTACACAAAAGACAGATACACAATACATGATACATAGAGCGGCAGTATGAAAAAGTATAGAAATACAAGATATCTGGAGTGCAAGAAAAGCTATAAAAAGACATAGCATAGTATGGGTGGTTGGCTGAATATGTACACTATACATTGGTTGATGTTGGATGGTTAACTATACTATACATGTCGATGGCAGAGAAATACTTCAGTAGCTAAAAATGCATTTGATATGAGCGAGGGTAATAATAGTTGACTTAATAGACAGACTGGCCAAATGAACAGGTAAGTGAATATTTTGCCTGGTTAAATTAGCTGTACAGGTAAATATACAGTTATATTTACAGATAAGTGAATACTTGCATGGTTACATAAACTGTACAGGTAAATAATACTAGTGGGTTAGGGACAGGCTTGGTTACAGCTACAATAATACTAGTGGGTTAGGGACAGGCTTGGTTACATGGGGCTACTGTACTGTAGTATCTTAGTCCTCCCCCTGAATACACCCTCGGGCATGACTGATGTTTCTTAGATTTAGGGACATGTGATATACATTCAAAGCAATAATTCAGCATGATCAGCCTGTAGTGCCTTAAACAATTTGATGATGGTTAACAGTGGCGATAGAACATTGTTTATGACAGGAGTTCCTCCTCCTCTCCGATCTCTTCCATGCCTTTGCCATGCAACATGGAAACGATTACGTACCAAGAAAGAAAATGCAGATGGAGATTCCAATCGCTCTCCTCGGAATAGATAAATAGATTTTGAAATGATTTACAAATGATGTCCAAAATGTGCTGGCCAGCTGCATGCATTCTCTCGCCACTGTTGAGAAAACGGCCGGCCCTCCCAGATGGTTGTATTCCAGTCAAGAGCACTAGAGCAACCACTGCTCTAGTGTAAGACACAAGCAGGACAAATCACAGAGAGATGCTTGGCGGCAGGTATCACAGCAATTAAAAGCGTTGGGCCTGTAACCGACAGTTCACTGGTTTGAATCACCGAGCCGACTATGTGAAAAATCTGCCGATGTGCCATTGAGCACGGCACTTAAGCCTAATTGCGCCTGTAAATCACTCTGGATTAAAGCGTCTAAATAACTAAAATGTGATGCTATGGAGCAGACTGTGACAGCAGGAGAAATCACTGAGAGATGCTATGGAGCAGACTGTGACAGCAGGAGAAATCACTGAGAGATGCTATGGAGCAGACTGTGACAGCAGGAGAAATCACTGAGAGATGCTATGGAGCAGACTGTGACAGCAGGAGAAATCACTGACAGATGCTATGGAGCAGACTGTGACAGCAGGAGAAATCACTGAGAGATGCTATGGAGCAGACTGTGACAGCAGGAGAAATCACTGAGAGATGCTATGGAGCAGACTGTGACAGCAGGAGAAATCACTGAGAGATGCTATGGAGCAGACTGTGACAGCAGGAGAAATCACTGAGAGATGCTATGGAGCAGACTGTGACAGCAGGAGAAATCACTGAGAGATGCTATGGAGCAGACTGTGACAGCAGGAGAAATCACTGAGAGATGCTATGGAGCAGACTGTGACAGCAGGAGAAATCACTGAGAGATGCTATGGAGCAGACTGTGACAGCAGGAGAAATCACTGAGAGATGCTATGGAGCAAACTGTGACAGCAGGAGAAATCACTGAGAGATGCTATGGAGCAGACTGTGACAGCAGGAGAAATCCAAGGAATAAATGAAAAGGTATAAAAAAGTTAAAAGAAGAACCCAGAACATATTGAGCAACACAACAATATCAGTGCAATGGATAGCCCCAAAAACGGGCTAAATATGGATTGTTTATAAAGGAACAAGATAGAAACGCATTTGTGATACTAAGGAACTGTGAGCCCCAGCCCACAGATACTGTACCTAGCAGAACACCTGTACAGTGACTCCACTGTTGGAGAATTGGATTAATGTTGCATGATGGTATTCGTACTGAGCGGTAAACTCTGGGGTCCATAAATCTGCCTACTCATCTATCCTGGAGACTTTTTAAAATAGCGGTGCGATAATTGTTTCTCCAGAAGGGAGCAGGTCCATTTAGAGAGAGTAGCAAGTGGGTGGTTTCCTGCTAGGTTCTATTGGGTGGTACTGTGGCCCAAAGGCGGAGTCTGTAAGATCAACACAAGACCCAGATGCACACTGTAGGTAACATGTATGTCCTAGTATGTACACCGTACACGTGGGATTATGATGTAACATGACACCTCCCATAGGTGACCACATGATGGGGAGATTTAAGGCTGATTCACAACAATAGGCCCAAGCTGAGCCGAGCTGTACTGGGCTGGCCTTGGTGTGCATTCACCATAGTTTCTGTATATCGTAGCCAGCACAGTACGGTTCAGGCCAGCACAGTACAGTTCAGGCCAGCACAGTACAGTTCAGGCCAGCACAGTACGGTTCAGGCCAGCACAGTACGGTTCAGGCCAGCACAGTACGGTTCAGGCCAGCACAGTACGGTTCAGGTCAACACAGTACGGTTCAGGTCAACACAGTACGGTTCAGGCCAGCACAGTACGGTTCAGGTCAACACAGTACGGTTCAGGTCAACACAGTACGGTTCAGGTCAACACAGTACGGTTCAGGTCAACACAGTACGGTTCAGGCCAGCACAGTACGGTTCAGGTCAACACAGTACGGTTCAGGTCAACACAGTACGGTTCAGGCCAGCACAGTACGGTTCAGGTCAACACAGTACGGTTCAGGTCAGCACAGTACAGTTCAGGTCAACACAGTACGGTTCAGGCCAGCACAGTATGGTTCAGGTCAACACAGTACGGTTCAGGTCAACACAGTAAAGTGTCAGTCAGGCATTAGAGCTCCAGATGGGGTATCTGGGATGGATTCCAACCCCAGAAATCTCTCTCCTCTCTTTCCTCTCTTGTTAAGTGAAAAGACTGGTAATTGTACAGTACTTGTAATAACGTTTAGTCGTATATTTTGAGATGTGAATCCTTAGGGTTCTTTTCAGTTTGTAACCACTAACAACTTGGCAAGAGAACACTTGACATGTGTTTTTGTAGTAGCGTAGCTAGCCATCGACTGACCAGATAGAATGGATGAGTAACGCATAGTTTTAATGTTAGATAAAACCCTAACTAGACCTTAATGGGAATGTTAGCTAATGTCCTAGGAATGTTCCCGGTGTGCTGGGTAGGTTCTGTATTTCATGTGTTGAAGGCCCAGTAAATGGATTAGAAACGGAACAAGGAAACACGCATTTTCCGTCTTTTTTTTGTTGTTGTGAAACAAAACTCCCTATGTAGAAAAAAAGCCTGGATATATTAATACAGTTGCACAGCTTGAATACTCTAGAATCAATATCTGAAATTCATTTCTCCATGTCATATGTTCTGATCTGAATTAGGTTATGTAGAACTGTACATGCAATAAGTTCCAAGTTTGGGGGGTGGATAGATAGTTAGCCTCCATAGAAGGTTGGGGTTTCATGGCATTGATTAAACTGCTTCCTCCAGCACTTTTTGCACCTTAACATCCAAACAGAAAAAACCCACCCTTTGTATTGGTACCACTTAAATCAACTAATGGAATTTAGCTCTATAGTCAGTACATGACATTTTACATTTAAGTTATTTAGCAGATGCTCTTATCCTGACTTTCAGTAGTGAGTGCATACATTTTCCATGCTGGTCCCCTGCGGGAAGTGAACCCATAACTTTAGTATTGCAAGCACCTTGCTCTACCAAATGAGCCACGCAGGACCCCCAACTACATGACAACCGTATCAGACAGACTCAAGCAATTCCCATTTTTGATATGTGTAGGAAGGCTGACAAAGGCCTGAATCTGTTTTACAGACCAGATAACAACCAAAATATGATTCTGTTTTTCAGACCAGATAACAACCAAAATATGATTCTGTTTTTCGACCAGATAACAACCAAAATATGATTCTGTTTTTCAGACCAGATAACAACCAAAATATGATTCTGTTTTTCAGACCAGATAACAACCAAAATATGATTCTGTTTTTCAGACCAGATAACAACCAAAATATGATTCTGTTTTTCAGACCAGATAACAACCAAAATATGATTCAGTTTTTTGACCAGATAACAACCAAAATACGATTCTGTTTTTTGACCAGATAACAACCAAAATATGATTCTGTTTTTTCGACCAGATAACAACCAAAATATGATTCTGTTTTTCAGACCAGATAACAACCCAAATATGAAGTCTACCCCAGATAAAAATATGTCTTAACCTGGCTGTGATCTCATTCATGGGCCTCTTGAGATCGAATGGCATCAGATGCGTAGTAAATACTGCCTTCTCAATACTGGAGGACTCCCTCTCAACGTGCCAGTATCCACTGTGTAAATCGATTGAGTTGTGGAATTGTCTTCCACCATGGCGATGTTTTTCATGTTGGCCAAACCAGAAAACCAGTTCAAAATAAGAAAATGGCATGGTGATGTGCCATGACAAATTTGATTCGCTGGGTACAGACTTGACCTATAATCCTAAGAGACTTGATAGGTAAGCAATGTGATTGAAATAAGATGGGAAATAAGTCAGTGAGACATTCGGAGCATTGGGACACACAGCCTGTCATTTACACCGTGCCTCTGTGGGAAAAGACCAATCCACCTGTCCTGTGCCAGGGACGTGTTGCTCGTCTGTAGTTTCTCCGCTCCATTATTTGTGTGATTGACATCTTCAACCTTAACAATAACAGATGACTGTAACTTGAATAATGGCAATTACTGAAAATGTAAAGCAGATGTGCAGTCTGCCATGAGTGTGCAAAGCTGTCATCATGGCAAAGAGTTGCTACTTTGAAGAATCTCAAATATTTATATTTGTTTAACACTTTTTTGGTTACTACATGATTCCATATGTGTTATGTCATAGTTTTGATGTCTTCACTTTTATAGTGCAGATAAAGAAAAACCCTTGAATGAGTAATTTTCCAAACTTTTGTCCCCCAGTTTGTATATATAAAGATAAGTAGGAAGGACATAATGTCGCCAGTTACCCTATACTGGCTATTGTTTTAGAGAAAATGACTTAATATCTCAATCACGCTGCTGATTGTGTCCAGACCTTTGGAAGAGGAAGAGCAAGGCTCTCAGACACTGTCGACACTTTGCCTCTGGCCGCCACTCGCAAGACCATATTGAATCATCATATTAGACGTTATAATTGTTATTGAGTTATTTCCTCAATGTAAATTGCTTATTTTTCACACCTGTCGAATATTTGAGTTTCAGATATTATCGAGAACGGGGTTATTTTTTCTAATCATTGACTGTACTGGTCTTAAAAACAAGAATGATATCTGAAACCATGATAAATCCTATTAGACGCCATTAAAATGCTCTATTTGCTTCAGCACTAGTTTAATGTCTAATTAATTAAATAATCCCCCCCATATCTCTGAATCTGCCTCCCACCCCAATTCAACAGCTTGTCACACTCCCTCCCTGGACAAGCCAGTGCTGGTTAATATGGATCAGATGATGAGGCTCCATGAGAACACAGCCATTGCTCTGACACACACACACCACACACACACACGCACACACACACATGCACACACACACATGCACACACGCACACACACACACACCACACACACACACACACACACACACACACACACACACACACACACACACACACACACACACACACACACACACACACACACACACACACACACACACACAGGTTACATTGGTTTTGAGTACAATAACATTAGTTACTAGAGATAAAATTAAATGCTTCACTTTCTCAAACTAAGGTTTGCCTTATAATTGTTTGGGTAGAAACAACTGAAGCCAGAGACATAGCACAAGCAACGTGAGTGTGTCACTATGACAGGGGTCCAGCCAGTATCATATCATCACTTTCCATCCCTTGAGCCAGGTTCGGCAATTTTCGTGTCCAACATACTCTGAGGAGGGAGGGGTGGCACTATTTTAGGTGTGTCCTTAAAAACAATCGCAAAAGTGACAATTTTATGTAAATTGTGATATGTAAGACCAATGAAAAGCAGGTCTTGGTAATGACATGTAAGCGTAACCTATCCAAATGTTTTTTATGTTTCTAAATAAGACATTTTGGGGTCTTAATTTAAAACTGCAATATGTAAATTAGGCAAACTATTAGACATTTTGCAACCAGGAAATTTTTGCAACCAGGTGATTTCTGCATATTGCACCTTTAAGGTTAGGGTTAGGTATTAGGGTTAGCCGTGTGGTTTAAGTTAGGGTTAAGGTTAGGGTTGCTACCAACTTGCTACCAAAGACGTGCTCCTCCAAACATATTTAAATCATTCAGTCCAATAAGGCCACATCAATGGTGGATAGGCCTATGTCTGGCTTATTGAGAAGTGCCTCACGCATACAGTCAATACATTTTATGGGAGCGATGCGTAAAGACATGTAGGGGCCTATACTTGTTGAAGCCAATTACAACAATATTGGCTGCCAACACTCCAAACATATTTAGCTGTTGCTATTATTCGTTACACTTTAGCCCAGGCGTCTCCAACAGGTCGATCTCAAGCTACCAGTAGCTCGCAGACCACCTATGAGTAGCTCACCAATACATTTTTTAAAGTACATGCAGTTTTCACTTGTTCCACCGCAAACTGCCATAAACAAATCTCACAAGTATCAGACACCGCAGCTCCCAGCTACTATCTAATCAACATAACATTAACATTATCATGTATCAGACACCGCAGCTTCCAGCTACTATCTAATCAACATAACATTAACATTATCATGTATCAGACACCGCAGCTTCCAGCTACTATCTAATCAACATAACATTAACATTATCATGTATCAGACACCGCAGCTTCCAGCTACTATCTAATCAACATAACATTAACATTATCATGTATCAGACACCGCAGCTTCCAGCTACTATCTAATCAACATAACATTAACATTATCATGTATCAGACACCGCAGCTTCCAGCTACTATCTAATCAACATAACATTAACATTATCATGTATCAGACACCGCAGCTTCCAGCTACTATCTAATCAACATAACATTAACATTATCATGTATCAGACACCGCAGCTCCCAGCTACTATCTAATCAACATAACATTAACATTATCATGTATCAGACACCGCAGCTTCCAGCTACTATCTAATCAACATAACATTAACATTATCATGTATCAGACACCGCAGCTTCCAGCTACTATCTAATCAACATAACATTAACATTATCATGTATCAGACACCGCAGCTCCCAGCTACTATCTAATCAACATAACATTAACATTATCATGTATCAGACACCGCAGCTTCCAGCTACTATCTAATCAACATAACATTAACATTATCATGTATCAGACACCGCAGCTCCCAGCTACTATCTAATCAACATAACATTAACATTATCCCACCCCTGGTTAAACACTATTGGCTTAAAAAGACAAACCTAACACAATATCTACCAATTAATTTCCGGCAATATTTCCCCATCTGTCTGTGTGGTGTGGGGGTTTGTCTATCACTCCGTGTGTAGCCAGTTGATGGGATACCTGGCAGAAGTATATCATGATATCATTTGCATCTATTATTTCTTATTTGCAAACTTTGCTGTGAAAAGAGCAGCAGCAGTAGTCTTTAGAACCATTGCTAGACCTGCACATTCCTCACTTGCTAGATGTACAATTAAAGACTGTTGGTAACCTACAGAACGTGAGACAGCCACATGAAGTATTAAGCCATGGAACACGTTGATTGGCCAGTGAATGGTCAAGCCCTCGTCACACCTACAACAAATGTTTTCAACAAAACCCATCTCTTTCGGCCACCGCCAGCTACTAAGCACATAATTCTCGCTGTGAAAATATTCAAAACATTTCTGACACAACAATAGCTACCGACAGCGCTATTTGCTATTAAAATAGATACCAAAGCTTCATGGCATAATATGCAGAAGCCCTTTAATTCAAATGGACATTACTTCTGACATTATCTCCATTCAATGAAGGTGACCCAACTTTGACCTGCTACCACTTTAGTGAAGGGGATTGTTTTTGAAGTTGTTCGGCAACAATCAAACGCTAATAACTCCAGAAAAATGTCACATTCAAACCACATGTCCAACAGTGGCCCTCCTGATCCATTTTACAGTGTGGCAAGCAGATGTAGAATAGCCGTGTTTTACTGGGAATGATTGGTGCCGGAGTGTGTCAGCGTGTTTGTTTTGGATGTGTGTGTGTGAGTGTGTTTGAATGGGACTTCAGAGAGAATATGCACAGTGTGTGTGTGTGTGTGTGTGTGTGTGTGTGTGTGTGTGTGTGTGAGTCAGTGAGTGAGGGAGTGAGTATGTGTGTGTGTGCAGTGTGTAGCGTGTGTGTACCGTGTGTGTGTGTGTGTGTGTGCAGTGCGTAGCACTTAGCGTGTAGAGTGTGTGTGTAGCGTGTGTGTGTACCGTGTGTGTGTGCATGCGTTGGATCCTCTGATACCTTTAACCTTGATTCGTGTTGAACGCAGGTCTGGTTTTGTGCACTCAGTAGTGGAGGCTGCAAAAAACAGGTTCCATTTGGAGGGTGACTCAGGAACGCGAGCCTGTCCGCTTGCTGGTTTTGTTCATATGTAAATATAATCTCTCTGCAGTTTGAATTCAGCACCATGACAGACATTTAAGTAGGGGAAAAGTGCTTTCTGGCTGATCAAAGTCGATGGTTAAGTAGAACCGATCCACAGGTAAGCAAAATGTATTTTGCACTGTACTTTTGTTGGAACGATTTCACTCGTCTTTCTTTAGTGTTTCTTCCCCCTCCCTCTCTGCTAGCACTGCTGGGAGATTAGATGAACGGTGCACAGTGCCATCTAGGAAATGGGAGCATGGACATGCAAGTAAAACCACAATGTATTGGTTCATTATGTTTCCTAGGTACAAAATAATATTTGGTATTCTATTACGCATAACTGATCTATATAAAGGTTTAAAAAAACTTCAGCTTAAATAACACAACCTATGGGGGGAGGGATGGAGGGAGTGAGACAGAGAGGGAGCGAGGGATGGAGGGAGTAAAAGTGAGAGAGGGAGGTGTGGAGGGAGTGAGAGAGAGAGAGAGAGAGAACAGGAAAGAGAGAGAGAGAGAGAGAGAGAGAGAGAGAGAGAGAGAGAGAAACCTGGTGACTTTATTTCCCATGAAGGCAAAGCTGTTTCTCAAAGCTGTTTCTCATAAAGTCTTGATTCTCAAAGATGTTTCTCAAAGCTGTTTCTCGTAAAGTCTTGATTCTCAAAGCTGTTTCTCAAAGCTGTTTCTCGTAAAGTCTTGAATCACAAAGTCCTGATTCTCAAATCTGTTTCTGAAAGCTGATTCTCATAAAGTCTTGATTCTCAAAGCTGTTTCTTATAAAGTATTGATTCTCACCAGAAGAACTGGTCAAGAAGAAATGACACCAGAGAGTTGTCTCGTGTGGGTGGGGAATCGCACAGGACCATCTCAGGCAGAGTTTTGTGTGTGTGTGTGTTTTAAGAGGTGGGAGGGGTGATGGGTGAAGTCATATGTTGAGGACATACCAGCCAGTCCAGCACAGGGTCCCTCAGTGGAAGGGATTTGTCAGACATGCTGCTGAACTCAAAACAGCTATTTTTGCATTTTGTTCATTATTCGGACAGTTTCCTGGAAAAGATCTGAAGATCTTGTGATATTATATTCGATCATGTCATACGTTTGTGATCATTTTGGAGGTTGATACAGGAATGTATAATTCATGGCTTTGCATTCAAAAGGTTAAACAATAATTAATGCTCTTTATACCATCCATTATGTTTGACAAAATGTGTTGTTAACAAACATCAACCTATTACTCCACATTTGGTACAATTTTGGAAATGTTGTAGAGTTGGATGTCTGCTGGACATGTAGCAGAGTTGGATGTCTGCTGGACATGTAGCAGAGTTGGATGTCTGATGGACATGTAGCAGAGTTGGATGTCTGCTGGACATGTAGCAGAGTTGGATGTCTGATGGACATGTAGCAGAGTTGGATGTCTGATGGACATGTAGCAGAGTTGGATGTCTGCTGGGCATGTAGCAGAGTTGGATGTCTGCTGGGCATGTAGCAGAGTTGGATGTCTGCTGGGCATGTAGCAGAGTTGGATGTCTGCTGGACATGTAGCAGAGTTGGATGTCTGCTGGACATGTAGCAGAGTTGGATGTCTGATGGACATGTAGCAGAGTTGGATGTCTGCTGGACATGTAGCAGAGTTGGATGTCTGCTGGACATCAGAGTTGGATGTCTGATGGACATGTAGCAGAGTTGGATGTCTGATGGACATGTAGCAGAGTTGGATGTCTGATGGACATGTAGCAGAGTTGGATGTCTGCTGGACATCAGAGTTGGATGTCTGATGGACATGTAGCAGAGTTGGATGTCTGCTGGACATGTAGCAGAGTTGGATGTCTGATGGACATGTAGCAGAGTTGGATGTCTGCTGGACATGTAGCAGAGTTGGATGTCTGCTGGACATGTAGCAGAGTTGGATGTCTGATGGGCATGTAGCAGAGTTGGATGTCTGCTGGACATGTAGCAGAGTTGGATGTCTGATGGACATGTAGCAGAGTTGGATGTCTGCTGGACATCAGAGTTGGATGTCTGATGGACATGTAGCAGAGTTGGATGTCTGATGGACATGTAGCAGAGTTGGATGTCTGATGGGCATGTAGCAGAGTTGGATGTCTGCTGGGCATGTAGCAGAGTTGGATGTCTGATGGACATGTAGCAGAGTTGGATGTCTGATGGACATGTAGCAGAGTTGGATGTCTGCTGGACATGTAGCAGAGTTGGATGTCTGATGGGCATGTAGCAGAGTTGGATGTCTGCTGGACATGTAGCAGAGTTGGATGTCTGATGGGCATGTAGCAGAGTTGGATGTCTGCTGGACATGTAGCAGAGTTGGATGTCTGATGGACATGTAGCAGAGTTGGATGTCTGATGGACATGTAGCAGAGTTGGATGTCTGCTGGACATGTAGCAGAGTTGGATGTCTGATGGGCATGTAGCAGAGTTGGATGTCTGCTGGACATGTAGCAGAGTTGGATGTCTGATGGGCATGTAGCAGAGTTGGATGTCTGCTGGACATGTAGCAGAGTTGGATGTCTGATGGACATGTAGCAGAGTTGGATGTCTGCTGGGCATGTAGCAGAGTTGGATGTCTGATGGACATGTAGCAGAGTTGGATGTCTGCTGGGCATGTAGCAGAGTTGGATGTCTGCTGGGCATGTAGCAGAGTTGGATGTCTGATGGACATGTAGCAGAGTTGGATGTCTGCTGGGCATGTAGCAGAGTTGGATGTCTGCTGGGCATGTAGCAGAGTTGGATGTCTGCTGGACATGTAGCAGAGTTGGATGTCTAAATTATTATAGGCTGTCTTGTTGACATTTTCACATCTGTGACCAAAAGAGAGTAGGACTAACAACATCCGAAGCTGAAAGCTAAGTCTTTTAGTATAGCAAGGAACTCCCTCATCTTTGGTAAGTGCAGTGCGATGACCACCCAAGTTTGATTCCCCCTCTAGATCACAACACAGATACTTCTACTGGCCAAAATTGAGTCCATGATCATTTAACCTTTTACTGTAGTGGGCTAAATCAGGGTCACACACAGTGTTTCTTGGTCATCTTGAACAAATCTACTTTTTTTTTTTAAGTGTACACTTCACACACATGGTTATGGAATAATAACAAAAAGGATATTGAGTTAAAATGTATTCCATTTTGAGTTTGCATCCCATTATTACACGTTATATACACCCAAGGTCAACAGTTTGGAATATTACTCATTCAAGGGTTTTTCTTAATTTTTTACATTGTAGAAAATTATGACATATAAATATATAAATACCTCTGCTGCAAAGGATAAGTTCATTAGAGTTACCAGCCTCAGAAAATGCAGCCCAAATAAATGCTTCACAGAGTTCAAGTAACAGACACATCTCAACATCAACTGTTCAGAGGAGACTGCGTGAATCAGGCCTTCATGGTTGAATTGCTGCAAAGAAACCACTTCTAAAGGACACCAATAAGAAGAAGACACTTGCTTGGGCCAAGAAACGTGAGCAATGGATATTAGACTGCTGGAAATCTGTCCTTTGGTCTGGAGTCCAAATATTATTTAAAGAATATAAAATATATTTTGATTTGTTTAACACTTTTTTGCACTATAAAACATAATGAAAAAGTGTGAATGAGTAATATTCCAAACTTTTGACTGGGGGTGTATATCACAGAAGCCTGAATTATATATAGAGAGAGTAGTCTAGTATGTAGTCATACAACAACCAAGGAGGGTTATCAACCATAAATTACTCCCAATCTTTGGATCCTTAAATTTTTGTGGAAAATGTTTCAAGTTGTTTTGAAACAGTGACACATTTTTTTTTTTTTGATACAATGATTATGAGGTTAAAATGCAGACTGACAATTTGAGGATATTTTTTATCGTACGTGCTTTATGTACAACCTCTCACCATTACAATAACAAAGGAGGTTAGCATTTTTGGGCGGGGTATGATATTTGTGTATCATTATTCACAATTTATTTATAGAGTCACAAGCTTGATGTAGTCATTGTGTGCTATGAATATGGGACCAAATACTAAACTTTTAACTACTTTAATACACATAAGTGAATTTGTCCCAATATTTTTGGACCCCTAAAAAGGGGGGACTATGTACAAAAAGTGCTGTAATTTCTAAACGGTTCACCTGATATGAATGAAAATACCCTCAAAATGAAAGCTGACATTCTGAACTTTAACCTCACAGCCATTGTATAATTTCAGAATAGCAACAAAAATATTCACTGTCCCAAAACATTTGGAATTTACAATATATCACTGACAGGGAAAAGTTAGATAGAGAGTAATGTCTAATATACTGTCAAATTAATTAATCCATACTGTCATGTATTCTCACTGACATCATCATCTCCACACTGTCATGTATTCTCACTGACATCATCATCTCCACACTGTCATGTATTCTCATCTCCACACTGTCATGTATTCTCACTGACATCATCATCTCCACACTGTCATGTATTCTCATTGACATCATCATCTCCAAACTGTCATGTATTCTCACTGACATCATCATCTCCACACTGTCTTGTATTCTCATCTCCACTCTGTCATGTATTCTCATCTCCACACTGTCATGTATTCTCATCTCCACACTGTCATGTATTCCTACTGACATCATCATCTCCATACTGTCATGTATTCTCACTGACATCATCATTGTAAAATTAGGAACGTGGTTTCTTCTTTCCTGCAGATGTGGAAGCTTGAAATTGCATTCCGTGGGCCTGGGCCACATTTCATCACCGTTTTTTCCCTTTCCAAAAAGGGGCTTGGCCACATGTGGTCCTAATCCCCCTCTTCCAACCCCCCCTAACCCTATCCCTCACTCCTTGGGACCCCCAGCACTCTCCTGCCTAGCCTGCTATCCGGTATCCAGAGTAGGGGCTACCTAATCCCAGGCAGTTCCACAGCAGGGCCCACACCTGTGGCTGATTGAATCCTTCTGGAGTACAAAGGGCCTAATTTATTGCCTTAGAGAAGCTCCGGGCCCAGGCCACAGCTGCACGCAGCAAGGAAATGGAAGTTGTTCATCACGCCGCGTGCATTTCACTAACAATGGTCACCACGTAGATACGTTTCTGCGTGGACCAGCCCCTATCATTTCACTAACAATGGTCACCACGTAGATACGTTTCTGCGTGGCCCAGCCCCTATCATTTCACTAACAATGGTCACCACGTAGATACGTTTCTGCGTGGCCCAGCCCCTATCATTTCACTAACAATGGTCACCACGTAGATACGTTTCTGCGTGGCCCAGCCCCTATCATTTCACTAACAATGGTCACCACGTAGATACGTTTCTGCGTGGCCCAGCCCCTATCATTTCACTTTGACTGACAGGTGGGTGGCAAGATGGCCACTCTCAGTGTCATTAGGTTACAGCAAGGTTCTCCATACTTTTGTAGCATGAGAGTTACTCTTAACATTTTTCGAGAGCTAGTTTAAAAAAATATATATATTACTAGCCTTCAAATAGGCAAGTTTTCCTCCCCCCTGAACTCTTCCCCTGGTATTTTCTGTGAAAGCGATGTGTTTTCTGTCAATTTACATGTAAAGTGTTGGTCCCATGTTTCATGAGCTGAAATAAAAGATCCCAGAATTTTTAAATACACACAAAAACCTTACTTCTCAAAAATGTTTCTCACAAATTGGTTTACATTCCTGTTAGTGGGCATTTGTCCTTGGCCAAGATAATACATCCACCTGACAGATGTGGCATATCTGATTAAACAGTATGATCATTACACAGGTGCACCTTGTGCTGGGGACAATAAAACGCGCATCATTGTCAAACAACACAATGCCACAGATGTGACATGTTTTAAGGGAGCGTGCAATTGGCATGCTGACTGCAGGAAGGTCCACCAGGGCTGTTGCCAGAGAATTTAATGTTAATTCGTCCACCATAAGCCACATCCAGCATCGTTTTAGAGAATTTGTCAGTACGTCCAACAGGCGTCACAACCACAGAACATGTGTATGGCGTCATGTGGGCGAGCTGTTCAACGTTGTGAACAGAAGCTTCCCATGGTGGCGGTGGGGTTATGGTATGGGCAGGCATAAGCTACGGACAATGAACACAATTGCATTTTATTGATGGCAATTTGAACGCAGAGAGGTACCGTGACGAGATCCTGAGGCCTGTAGTGGTGCCATTCATCCTCTGCTATCACCTAATGTTTCAGCATGATAATGCACGGCCCCATGTCGCAAGGATCTGTACATAATTCCTGGAATCAGAAAATGTCCCAGTTCTTCCATGGCCTGCATACTCACCAGACATGTCACCCATTGAACATGTTTGGGATGCTCTGGAGTTCCAGTTCCCGCCAATATCCAGCAACCTCGCACAGCCATTGAAGAGGAGTGGGTTAACATTCCACAGGCCACAATCAACAGCCGGATCAACTCTATGCGAAGGAGATTTATTGCACTGCCTGCGGAAAATGATCACACCAGATACTGACTGGTTTTCTGATCCACTCATCTGTTGTCTAGGATCTGTATTCCCAGTCATGTGAAATCCATAGATTAGGGCCTAATGAATGTATTTCAATTGACTGATTTCCTTATATGAACTGTTACTCAGTAAATCCTTTGAAATTGTTGCATGTTGCGTATATGTTTGTTCAGTATATATTATCGATCCCCAAATTCCATCTTTTATTTTTTCCCATTTTTTTCTTTCAAAATTATGATTATTAATAATGAAACAACAACATTGGATGTTGTATTGGATAAACCTGCAAAAGTTTGCTGTTAACATTTAATTGCGGAGGAAAGTCTTTGTCTACGCACACAACGGTTATCATCAGCATTGCAAAGTGATAGACAGACGCGAGCACCACTAATATTGTGTTAAGTTTGTCTTTTTAAGCCAATAGTGTTTAACCAGGGGTGGGATAATGTCAATGTGGCTTTGATTGAATAGTAGCTGGGCGCTTGCAGTGTCTGAAAATAGTTAGATTGGTTTGACAGTTTGCGGTGGGCTGCGAGCTACTGGTAGAAATCTACCTGTTGGAATCCCTTGGGTTGAAAGTTGCAGGCGAGTGAGAGGTAGTGAGGTTGTAAGGTAGGGATGGGAGCTTGGGAGTAGTGGGTGAAATCTATAGAGAATGATGGAGGACTATACTTTGTATCTGTCCCATAATGGCGTCTGTTGATACGTCTGGTTATACAGTCACAATGGTCTTTTACTACTGAGTTAGTCAACTAAATCATGAATTGCAGGCTTTACATCACCTAACACTTTATACCAGAGTAACTACAGGGGAATGACCTTCCTGGATACCAATTATTTCTCTCTATTCTGAAAAAAAGGTTACATGTTGAGCTCTTCTGCATATTGTGGGCTTGGAGCAGAAGCTTGGGACACAAGTCTACCGGAACCAATCCATTTGGTCAGGCCCTTTAAAATCCATTTCCTGTCAGCATGTCGTGAAGACAAAACACATCTCCCGTGCGGACTTGGGAGTGATGCTACACTTGTGTAACCCTTGTATAGGACAATGAATACTTCCAATGTACACCAAGCATAGCTGTATTGATATATTTCTATCTGTACGATTCTGTGCAACATAAATTATTGGATATAGGCCTACATGTTTTTGCTGTAGAAATATGCGTTCGCCCATGAAATGCAGGTGACCAACTGCAGTATTTGTGTGAGACAAGAGTTGAACAATAATGTGTGTCAATATCACCTGTTGTATTATGCGGATGTGGGTCAATATAACCTGATGTATTGAGCGGATGTGGGTCAATATCACCTGATGTATTAAGCGGATGTGGGTCAATATCACCTGATGTATTAAGCGGATGTGGGTCAATATCACTTGATGTATTGAGCGGATGTGGGTCAATATCATCTAATGTATTAAGCAGATGTGGGTCAATATCTCTGATGTATTGAGCGGATGTGGTTCGACACGTTTTCTCCTGCTATAAAAATGAGTTTGTCATAGCTCATAAATCTCTATAAATCTCTGGGCATACAGATTCAGATTTAATCGAACTCATCCTTCTGAGACAGCCGTTAAGGAAATGCAACGTCATTGGACCTTTTGGAATATCAGCCACATCCTCTAAAGGGAACATTGTCAAACCGATGACAATATTAAACCATTGACCTGGAATGAATGTTATCATTCACAACATTGAAAAGGGGACCTGTCACAGTGTCATATGGAGAAACGGTTTAGAGACTGATGTCTGTAGGTGATTTATACTTCGTACCATACTTGCGATGCTCATACTGTACTTTTGTACGGGTTCTCAGTAAGAAGACAGCGATTCAAATTAATTTGAAGAACATTTCGGGAAAATGCATTGCACATAATGCAATTGGCAGCTGTAGTATTCCAAAGTTGTTGAGGATTAACAAGCCTCTACCGAGTCCCCAGCAACCAGATGTTCCTGTTTTCAGGGGAAATGGAAAGAGAGCTTGTGACGTGACTTCCACTTTTGGACGTTACCAAGGCGACACGCCATCCTCCACATGTACTGGATTGGTTGAACAGAAGAGAAC
The DNA here is from genome assembly GCA_023634145.1 of Thymallus thymallus. NCBI lineage: Eukaryota > Metazoa > Chordata > Actinopteri > Salmoniformes > Salmonidae > Thymallus > Thymallus thymallus. Next base: position 32,513,696 of record CM042406.1, read on the forward strand.
CTCCCCAAAGTGTTTTTTCCCTTTCTTATCAAGACCAGTATGTTGAGGTTCTAGTTTCAGGTCAAGACCAGTATATTTGGTCAATATGTTGCTGCGTTATGTTTTGGATTAAGTGACGTCCTGTTCTATTTCAAATGTTTTGGTTATTTTGGGAAACCTCTGTGTGGTGTGGGGGCTGTTTTGCAGACAAATAATTTTGCCCAAAAATGTACTTAGTGATGTGGGATACAGAACACCCTAGGTTTCAGATGACCTTGTGTTTTCCCTACAATTAACTAAATGAGGTGCCCCCCCACCTACCTATTTGTTTCACTCAGTTTCACTTAAAACTTTTGGCCCAGGCAGTCTTGATTGCTGCTTGGAGAGCCTATGTGGTCTGCCTACGAAGTTTAAGGGAACACTGCAGTGAGATACTACTGCCTCAGTTAAAGACAGGCCTGTATCAGTCCATAAACTCACCATAGCCAGTTAGCCACTGTAACTGTTACCACTCTCAGTCATCTGCAGCGAACCTTCAATGCAACCGGCTCCTTGTGGGCGATAGCAGATGTTTGTCAGCAGCCATCCAGCAGCTTTTCTCCTCCTGTGTTGCTCCGCTCCGCAGAGGTATGTCGTGGTCTCTTGCCGGCAATTGTTCCCTAGGCACTATGCTCTTTCTCTCTCTTTCTGTTCATGTGGAATGCAGCAGACGCAGCTGGCTTGGAAGCGTCCACGTTGTTTGCGAACCCATTTTCACATGCATGCTTTAGAGTTTTATTTGCAGATCCCTGAGCATCGCAACTATGCTCCCCAAGCCAGGCCACCTGCATCAATTATAATCGCAATGGAACCAATGTGACCCAGATCAACAGTGAATCCACAGCAGTGCGAAAAACATGTTTCAAAATTGCTGCCGTCAAAAAGAGTGTTGGCTCCAACCTCCCATGCGAAGTAACCACTCAAGCCTCATGGTAGGCCATGACAGCAAACAGTCTTTGATAGTATATAGGTCAGTGTCCACAATGCATTGGAAGTCTTTCGGCTGGTTTTCTACTCTCCCTGGTACTGATTACCCACTGGGAATAGACGTTCAACGTCTAGTTTTGATATACATTTGGTTGAGTTGTCAACTGACGTGAATTCAATGTGAAATCAACAAAAAAATAACCAATCCAAGTAAAGTTCCCTTTACGAAATTCTCTTACGTTGATTCAACGTCATTTTTTTTGTTGAAATTACTTGGAAACAACCTGTTTTTTCCCAGTGGGTATTTTGTACTCATGATTTATTGTCAGTAAAATGGCTGTCTCAAGGTCATCGTCAATCATAAGGCAAGGATGAGGAAACAGACGTTGCAGAAGTCTACAGTTACAAAGCAAGCTAAAGGTTCCTCTTTTTTTTTTTATTCCTTTTTTTGCCCTTAACCTTCACTGACCTATAGGTGTGGAGACAAAGGTCAAAGGACTGAATGTGCTACCAGGAAAAAAACGAATCTTAAGGCAGCCACTCCAAATTTAACATGCTGGAAGGAAGCCAATGTATTTTCATATTTCCCATTGACATTCTATGGAGACTCCTGTTAGAGACTGTTATATGTCAAGAGTAACATAAATGTGTGATGCTTGAGAAAGGTCTGAACCTATTGAGTGTGCGCCATATGGACTTTACTACAGCAACTTGAAAATATGTATATTATAAATCTACCCTTTATTAACAACAGCCTTGATATCTTTAACGTACACTTTTCTTCGAGTCTCGCTTTCCAGCACAAATCCCATTTGCTCATGATTTTGGAAAAAGTTATGAATAAAGATGAATGTTAAATCACCTTTCTTTCCACATCATCTTCCCTCCTCCCCTCCCTCCTCCTCTTCCAAAACGTTACCTCCTCTAGGTTGTCGGAGCAATAAAGAGGAGGACATCGTAATTCATCTTAAAACAACAGGAGGTTGGGTCTTTTGTTGAAACTTCATGTTTCCTCAGGTCCAGGTGCCTTTGAAGGAGTTTAGAAGAATTTGTCTTATGTGAATGTGTGTGTAACAAGTTTTCATAGCTTTCGGGTTTCATTAATGTACCCACAGAGATCAAAGGAATAAATCCAGCTAGGCCATATTAAGGAGCTTTTTGCTCCAAAGAGAAGCTAACTGAGGCACTCCATACAGTTCCTTCTCTGTGAAGAAAACGAGGGAAAACCTGATACTAAAGAGGACTTGTGATTGTTCACCACATGAAGTCATCTAATGTACAACCAGTCTCTCCAATTACTCTCCTCACACTCCGAATCTTGTTCATGCGCTACGATTGGAAGAGTGGCAGTTGCTAGTCCCAGCGGTTGCAATGATATGTTTGAGGTTATGATTTCCCAGTGGAGTCTTGGGTTACAGGCTACAGTGCAGCAGATACGGCCTTGGATGAACAAAGCATGTTGGGGGGTATGAGGTCATTTATGTCATTCTTGTCAGTGAGTAGTTGTTCAAGGAGGCTGTTAATAGTATCAAAATGTGATTTACCCTGAAACAGGTTGAATATATTAAACCTAGAAAGTAATTATTTGAAACATCTGCCATCGCATCCTTTGCCAAGAATATTTTGGTTTAAGAAAGTATATGATATGTTTATTTTTTTTTATTTTCTCACACGTTGAAATATTATAGACCTCCATTGGTACGTAACCTACTTAGTGATGCTCTATTTAAAGTCTTGGAGAGGTGAACTTCCTACTGATATCCACCAACTGTCAGAATGTCTTGTAAACTGTCAATGATTCCTGGGAAGATTCTTAGTTCTATGTGAAACAAAGTTCCCAAGAGGGAAGCAACGGGCGCAGAAGATGTGGATGTTGATTAAGGCGACCCGCCGCACCTCTCTGATTCAGAGGGGTTGGGTTAAATGCGGATGACACATTTCAGTTGAATGCATTCAGTTGTACAACTGACTAGTATCCTGACTAGTATCCTGACTAGTATCCTGACTAGTATCCTGGCTAGTATCCTGACTAGTATCCCACCCTTCCCCTGTCCCCTTCTCTTTCCCAGAAACACCCTGAAGATTGTTGGCTTTTGCCGTACTGAAAGGGATTGGTTATTTCAAATGTGTCATTGATCTATCATGACCTCATTTTCAAAATGTATTTTAACAGCAGTATGCTTCCATAGGTTTCCACAATATACTGCTTAAAACCGTGAACTAATGAGTGGTCATGAAGGAAAGGAAACAGGAAAGTTTGACTTTTAGGGCTGTGGGGATGCAGTCTATGTTTCAACAGTGAAAGGCTGTGGGGATGCAGTCTATGTTTCAACAGGGAAAGGCTGTGGGGATACAGTCCATGTTTCATCAGGGAGAGTTGACTGACACCCACCACAGTGAGCAGGAGCTGCCATAGACTGAGCTGAGCTTATCCCCATCTGCCTTAACTTATGACAATTTCTCTAATTGTGCCAAATTGAGCTGCTGTCAGTGATTAAAGCCATTTGGAGGAGGAACTAATATCTTTGCCTCGTCAATTATTTGCTCATTGATTACAAAAATGTGGGAAATTGCCCACTGGAATCAAATGTTCGCTCAGACACCTGGCCCTCACACTAAATGGTTACAAGATGGCCGCCCAATAGGGAGGATGGGCTCGATCATGCATGAAATGCAATGTGACAGTAACGTTGTGGAGCCTGATGTGGAGCCTGAGAGAGTAAATTGACATTTGAGAAATTAAATCAGGCGTGAGATAACAAAGTTCTCACTTGTTTCATGGGACTTGACATTCTAGAATTCAGTGGAGTTCATTGCAATGTCTGGAATGGAATCAATGGAACATATCAAACACATCAAACATATGAAAACCACATGTTCGACTCCGTTCCATTCCAGCCATTACAATGAGCCCGTCCTCCTATAGCTCCTCCCACCAGCCGCCACTGCTAGAATCCTCCTTTGCACTTGGCCCATGAACACGTGAATGCTTGTTTGATCTAAATGCCCATTCTTGGAGACAGTTTTTTAACAACATGTGGGTGACAAGTGGTGCTATCTATCCACACATTGGCTATATACAGGGGGTACCGTTACCGAGTCAATGTGCAGGGGGTACAGGTTAGTCAAGGTAATTTGTACATGTATGTAGGGGTAAAGTGAATATGTTGTATTCGGCGCTTGTAACAAATACAATTTTATTTGATATGATGAACATGTTGAAATGGGGCATTTTTCCGTTAATGATGCACAATGCAGAAAATACTCACACTAAATTCTAATGGTTCGCCTAATTTCAGTTTATGTGACAAAACAAGCAAGTATAGTGTAGAGAATCATTGTACCATCTAAACTGCTGTGAAATATATTTTCCATAACCAAAAATATTGTATTTTCAGCTGTTTGACAGAGGAAAGAGTCTAACTATATTAACATGAGTCACTGAACCTCACTCCCTAAACCACTGGGCTATGTTTACCTGGACAGTCATAACTTCATGGGGAGAGGAGAGGCTCTTTTGCAATCCTTGATATTAGCTCTGGACATACAGTGGCAAGAAAAAGTATGTGTACCCTTTAGAATTACCTGGATTTCTGCATAAATTGGTCATAAAATGTGATGCGATCTTCATCCAAGTCACCACAATAGACATACACAGTCTGCTTAAACTAATAACACACAGACTATTGTATTTTTCTATATTGAATACATCATTTAAACATTCACAGTGTAATGTGAACCCCAAGGCTAATGACGTCTCCAAAAGCTAATTGGAGTCAGGAGTCAGCTAAACTGGAGTCCAATCAGTGAGACGAGATTGGAGATGTTGGTTAGAGCTGCCCTGCCCTATAAAAAGCACTCGCAAAATTTGAGTTTGCTATTCACAAGGAGCATTTCCTGATGTGAATATTAAGAATTGTTGACTTGCATAAAGTTGGAAAGGGTTACAAAAGTATCTCTAAAAGCCTTGATGTTCATCAGTCCACGGTAAGACAAATTGTCTATAAATGGGGAAAGTTCAGCACTGTTGCTACTCTCTCTAGGAGTGGCCGTCCTGCAAAGATGACTACAAGAGCACAGCACAGAATGCTCAATGAGGTTAAGAAGAATCCTAGAGTGTCAGCTAAAGAAATCTCTGGAACATGCTAACATCTCTACGATACGGTCAAGACCAGTATCAAGACCAGTATGTTACGTAAAACACTAAACAAGAATGGCATTCATTGGAGAACACCACGGAAGAAGCCACTGCTGTCCAAAAAAACATTGCTGCAAGTTCCCAAAAGAGCACCTGGATGTTCCACAGCGCTACTGGCAAAATATTCTGTGGACAGATGAAACTAAAGTTGAGTTGTTTGGAAGGAACACACAACACTATGTGTGGAGAAAAAAGGCACAGAACACCAACATCAAAACCTCATCCCAACTGTAAAGTATGGTGGAAGGAGAATCATGGTTTGGGCTGCTTTGCTGCCTCAGGGTCTGGACAGCTTGCTATCATCGATGGAAATATGAATTCCCAAGTTTATCAAGACATTTTGCAGGAGAATGTAAGGCTATCTGTCCGCCAATTGAAGCTAAACAGAAGTTGGGTGATGCAACAGGACAACGACCCAAAACACAGAAGTAAATCAACAACAGAATGGCTTCAACAGAAGAAAATACGCCTTCTGGAGTGGCCCAGTCAGTCCTGACCTCAACCCGATTGAGATGCTGTGGCATGACCTCAAAAGAGCGGTTCACACCAGACATCCCAAGAATATTGCTGAACTGAAACAGTTTTGTAAACAGGAATGGTCCAAAATTCCTCCTGACCGTTCAGATCTGATCCGCAACTACAGAAAACGTTTGGTTGAGTTTATTGCTGCCAAATGAGGATCAAATCCAAGGGTTCACATACTTTTTCCACCCTGCACTGTGAATGTTTACACGGTGTGTTCAATAAAGACATGAAAAACTGAATTGTTTGTGTGTTATTAGTTTAAGCAGACTGTGTTTGTCTATTGTTGTGACTTAGATGAAGATCAGATCAAATTTTAAGATCAATTCATGCAGATATCCAGGTACTTCTAAAGGGTTCCACATACGTTTTCTTGCCACTGTATCTCTTTTCCCCAGCCTCCCTCTAATCAGCAAGCTCTCACCAATCAGGAAGCACCAACTATGCCACCCTTGCCACCCTGGCCACTCAATCTCTAATTTCCGTCCACAGTTGTAATTACCATGCAGTTACTCTGTAATAAAGTAGTAAGTACAGGTAGAAGCAGGTTTGCTAGAGAACTACTAACTCTGGCCCA
>CM042406.1:32524937-32619937 GCA_023634145.1 Thymallus thymallus
TAATAAACACAGTGGGTATGACATCTCCTATACACTTCCTAATTCAGTATATTCGTCTAAATAGTTTTCTCAAGCTACCCGGAACATATCCCAGTCCGCGTGATCAAAAGAATCTTTAAGCGTGGATTCTGATTGGTCAGACCAGCATTGAATAGTCTTTAGCACGGGTCCTTCCTGTTTGAGTTTCTGCCTATAGTAAGGGAGGAGCAAGATGGAGTCATGGTCAGATTTGCCGAAAGGAGGGCGGGGGAGGTCCTTGTAAGCATCCCGGAAGTTTGAATAACAGTGATCGAGTGTTTTAGCAGCGCTAGTACTACAGTCGATATGTTGATAGAACTTAGGCAGCATAGTCCTCAAATTTGCTTTGTTAAAATCCCCAGCTACAATAAATGCAGCTTCAGGATATGTGTTTTCCAGTTTGCATAAAGTCCAGTGAAGTTCTTTGAGGGCCATCGTGGTATCAGCTTGAGGGGGGATATAAACGGCCCTGGCGAATTCTCTTGGGATATAATACAGTCAACATTTGATTGTGAGGTATTCTAGGTCGGGTGAACAAAATTACTTGAGTTCCTGTATGTTACTACAACTACACCATGAGTCGTTAATCATGAAACACACACCTCCGCCCTTCTGCTTCCCGGAGAGATATTTATTCCTGTCTGCGCGATGAACTGAGAATCCCTTTCGCTGGAAGGATTCCGACAGAGTATACAGAGAGAGCCAAGTTTCCTTGAAACAAAGTATGTTACAGGCCCTGATGTCTCCCTGGAAATGAATCCTTGCTCTAAGCTTGTCAACTTTGTTATCCAAAGACTGAACATTGGCGAGTAATATGCTCTGAAGCGGTGGGTGGTGGCACGCCTCCTAAGTTGAACCAGCAGGCCGCCTCGAGTGCCTCTCCTCCGCCGGCGATGTTTTGGGTCGGCCTCTGGAATCAGTTAAATTGATCTGGTGAGAGCGAACAAAGGATCTGCTTCGTATGAGGTGCATGGTGGTCCTAAGGTGTATAGTGGTCCTAAGGTGTATGGTGGAAGATGTGATGTGTATGGTGGTCCTAAGGTGCAGTGTTTTAAAAATGTAGTGTTGGCTCTGAGTCTATGAGTATCCATAGCAACGGCTCTGCTTGGGCTGCTCTGCTCAACGAAGAGACATGAGAGAGGAGTTAGCTGTTAGCTACTTTTAGTCACTCTAAACTCTAACATAACTCAAGGAACATCATTATTTTACATTTACATTTTAGTCATTTAGCAGACGCTCTTATCCAGAGCGACTTACAGTAGTGAGTAAGGGAGCGAGTGACATACGGAGAGGAGCAGTTTAGGATTTACTAACGGTGGAAGTAATTTCGGGTTTCGGGCAGGGCTTAAAATTTGGCAGAAGCAATCAGACCTGGGTAGGGTAAGGCCTGAATGTCGTGGGCATGGGTAAGGCTCAAGTAAAAAATGTCCCCCCCCCACACACACACACACACACACACACACACACACACACACACACACACACACACACACACTCATACACACATCCCCATGTCCTCTACAAAGTTTATCTTACATACACTTGCACACATGGACAAACACATGTGGGAACAAAACGCATGCACGCACGCACATGTGCACACACACACACACGCACACACACACAAATTAACCTCTCGTACTTGGAGCATGTTAAAGGGATACTTCAGGATGTTGGCATTGAGGCCCTGTATTTACTTCCCCAGAGTCAGATGAGCGTGTGGATACCATTTTTATGTCTCTGCATGCAGTTTGAAGGAAGTCGCTAACTAGCGCTAGCACAATTGCTAGCAGATACCCAGAGACTTCCAGTCAATGCACTGACGCTAGTTAGCATTGGCTCACGAAACAACCTCTAGCTTCCTTCATACTGGGCACAGAGACATACACATTTTATCCACAAAAATAGTATCCACAAGTTCAATCTGACTCTGGGGAAGCAGATAAAGGGCCTCATTGCCAGCATCCCGAAGTATCCCTTTAAGCGTCGTGACACAAGCCTGGCTACCAACGCCACCATAGAGCTCTCCATGTGTATTTCATTACCAGCCCGGCAAAATATTACAGTGATACAAAATGTAGTGCATATTCTCCATCACAACCCAAAGCTTCTGTCTGGTCAATTATACTCAGGGCTCCCCATGCAAGGCAGAGAAGTAGGGTTGGGGGTACAGGGGCTGAATAGAATAGGACCAGACCTTATATATCACTGAACCTGATATTTTCATATTTTTCTTCTGTTAACGAGACGCATTGCAGCCAAGCCCTTTGATTTATAATACCTGCTATAGCCAAACACTAATCATTTATTATATTCCCGTGTGCCAAGACGCTTTCACACAAAACGTCGGCGTATGATTAATCTCATGATATACATCTTAAGGTATTACTCTCAAGGTTTTTAGAGCTTTGTACATTAAACTCGGTGTTTGGACTTTCAACCATGTAGCCAGAGGAATATTCACAGTGCTTTCTAGTCAGTGTTTCTCCTAAATGTCACATGATACATACAGTACAGTACAGTATACTGAACCTAAAAAGCAGTAGGCTATGTCTGGGGATCACATGACATCATAATTAGTTTAATCAAGTGCTGGGTTAGAACAAAAACATCTTGCACTGTGGGTTAACAGGAGCTGAGAAAACCCTGAATGGTTTGAGACACACTTAGCCGTTTGTGACGTTCATAACACACTCTACTTAACTTAGCTATATTCAATCACCAAGACAGTATATATATATATATATATATATATATATATATATATTGTTTAACGAAATTGGGAAGAACAAGGACATTTCTAAGTGACCCCAGACTTTTGAACGGTAGTGTATACAGCGCCTTCGGAAAGTATTCAGACCCCTTGAGTTTGTCACGTTACAGCCTTGGAAAAGAGAGCAGTGAGGCTAAGAGGGAGACAAGAGACACTGTCAATGAAAAAGGGTAAGCGTCGATCGGACGTCCATCTGGGGCTCAACATCAACGCAGTGGTTTCAAACAGGCTCATAAACACTATATGAAACGTGGCGTGGCTTGGGAAGGACTTAATTAGGAATTGGTAGGGCCTCAGAGACAAAATCACTCAAAGGAACTGAGATTTTGAAATAAGATTTTGGTTAATCAAACACCAAACAAACAGTCAAATCAGGACCACTACCTCAACCTCACTCAACAGACTGGATAGAGGACCACTACCTCAACCTCTCTCTACAGACTGGATAGAGGACCACTACCTCAACCTCTCTCTACAGACTGGATAGAGGACCACTACCTCAACCTCACTCTACAGACTGGATAGAGGACCACTACCTCAACCTCACTCTACAGACTGGATAGAGGACCACTACCTTAACCTCTCTCTACACACTGGATAGAGGACCACTACCTCAACCTCTCTCTACAGACTGGATAGAGGACCACTACCTCAACCTCACTCTACAGACTGGATAGAGGACCACTACCTCAACCTCACTCTACATACTGGATAGAGGAACACTACCTCAACCTCACTCTACAGACTGGATAGAGGACCACTACCTCAACCTCACTCTACAGACTGGATAGAGGACCACTACCTCAACCTCACTCTACAGACTGGATAGAGGACCACTACCTCAACCTCACTCTACAGACTGGATAGAGGACCACTACCTTAACCTCACTCTACAGACTGGATAGAGGACCACTACCTCAACCACACTCTACAGACTGGATAGAGGACCACTACCTCAACCTCACTCTACAGACTGGATAGAGGACCACTACCTCAACCTCACTCTACAGACTGGATAGAGGAAAGCAATATAGTAGATGAGCAAAGCGTGGTAGCTGGTGTCACACTATTGATTATAGTATCTGTAGTAGGTGAGGATCATTGGGCTGTCGATGTAACACTGGTTCAGTCCCTGGCCTGTGCATAGATGCAGACCCCTCTTCCATGACAACACTTAAATTTCCCCCCCGGGGGATCAATCAATAAAGTACCTATCTATCTATCTATCTAATACTCTAGAAACTACTGTGCGATATTGCTAACTACTGGTCTACGAAAACCATATACCACTAAGATCCTGTTTTTTGTAGGAGGTCAAATCCCAGCAGATGGGCTAGCCATGACTGCCCTAGCTAGCAACTTCACATCTGCTACACGAGTATACAGCTGATATCGCCCCCTGTTGGCCTGGAGGTCCTAATGGAGGGCAGAATTAAGGACGTCTCAGGAACAGAAAAAAGAATGTAATGAAGAAAATAATGAGGCAGAAGGTTAACCTCCTGCTTCTCAAAATCCTTCCTCGAAAAAACCTGCTTGAACCTCATAATTCTACACCCTTAAGGACAGTTCCTGAGAGCTTGAACATTTAGGGGGAAAAGGCGGCCGTTAGGTGGTCATAACATGCTATTCTTGGATTCGTTCCCATGTCTGATAATTTTGATTTAATGATAGCTAAATTGAATCTTATTTATACTGCGCCCTGCAACACCTTTCATTCTAACATGTTTCTTTGTAATGAGCCTGTATGATATCATACAATCTCCCGAATAGACACACTCCAGAGAAATCTTTCTTGAAATTTCACAAGGAGTCAAGGCCCTTAAAAGCCTGCTGCGATAGACGGGTTTAATAAAACTTAATTTAGAACCGTCGGAATCTCCGGTTGCATTGAATAATTGCAAATGGGACAAAATGAGCGCTCTCTGGAAGACTCCCCTGTGTGCTCCTGCTTGTAAGACATTTCATTAAAGATTAATACATTCAACAATGCATCAGAGTATTCTCCAATTCCTTCTTTGAACCTTTCGTTTTAAACAAGTCCTCTGTCGAAGCTAATACATACTGAGATGTTTAAACGTGGACATGCTCCTTTAATATTCATTATTTTCATTCCTTTTTCTTGAAAAATAAACAAGAGTTATCAGTTATAAAGCTTTTCCTGTATTCTCCACATCATCACAGAGAGACCTCCTATGAAATAATGATTAGTAAGATAATGATTCATAAGACAGCTGTATCTGCTGGAAATTTTGAAAAGGATGTTGTTAGTAGTAGCTGGTGGGTCATAACTTCTGAAACCCATACAACTTAATAGTACTTACTGCACTTATACCTGCACAGCCCAGACCAGCACAGAACAGAACAGCGCAGCAAAGCCCAGCCTAGCACAGCCAAGCACAGCAGTATAGCACTGCCCAGTACAGTACAGTACAGTACAGTACAGACAGCCCACCCCAGCACAGCACAGCACAGTACAGCACAGTACAGCACAGTACAGTACAGACAGCCCACCCCAGCACAGCACAGCACAGCACAGCACAGTACAGCACAGTACAGCACAGTACAGTACAGTACAGCCAAGCCCACCCCACCCCACCCCAGCACAGCACAGCACAGCACAGCACAGTACAGCACAGTACAGCACAGTACAGCACAGTACAGCCTAGCCCAATACAGTACAGGCCAGTACAGCCCAGCCCAGTATAGCACAGTACAATCGTGTCAGATTCAGTTAACAATCCAAAGCAATTTACAAACCAATGTATTTACAGACTAATGTATTTACAGACTAATGTATTTACAGACTGATGTATTTACAGACTAATGTATTTACAGACTAATGTATTTACAGACTAATGTATTTACAGACTGATGTATTTACAGACTGATGTATTTACAGACTAATATATTTACAGACTGATGTATTTACAGACTAATGTATTTACAGACTAATGTATTTACAGACTGATGTATTTACAGACTGATGTATTTACAGACTAATGTATTTACAGACTAATGTATTTACAGACTGATGTATTTACAGACTAATATATTTACAGACTAATGTATTTACAGACTGATGTATTTACAGACTAATGTATTTACAGACTAATGTATTTACAGACTAATGTATTTACAGACTAATGTATTTACAGACTGATGTATTTACAGACTAATGTATTTACAGACTAATGTATTTACAGACTAATGTATTTACAGACTGATGTATTTACAGACTAATGTATTTACAGACTAATGTATTTACAGACTAATGTATTTACAGACCAATGTATTTACAGACTAATGTATTTACAGACTGATGTATTTACAGACTAATGTATTTACAGACTAATGTATTTACAGACTAATGTATTTACAGACCAATGTATTTACAGACTAATGTATTTACAGACTAATGTATTTACAGACTAATGTATTTGCAGACTAATGTATTTACAGACTAATGTATTTACAGACTAATGTATTTACAGACTAATGTATTTACAGACTAATGTATTTACAGACTGATGTATTTACAAACTAATGTATTTACAGACTAATGTATTTACAGACTAATGTATTTACAGACTAATGTATTTACAGACTGATGTATTTACAAACTAATGTATTTACAGACTAATGTATTTACAGACTAATGTATTTACAGACTAATGTATTTACAGACTAATGTATTTACAGACTAATGTATTTACAGACCAATGTATTTACAGACTAATGTATTTACAGACTGATGTATTTACAGACTAATGTATTTACAGACTAATGTATTTACAGACTGATGTATTTACAAACTAATGTATTTACAGACTAATGTATTTACAGACTAATGTATTTACAGACTAATGTATTTACAGACTGATGTATTTACAAACTAATGTATTTACAGACTAATGTATTTACAGACTAATGTATTTACAGACTAATGTATTTACAGACTAATGTATTTACAGACTAATGTATTTACAGACCAATGTATTTACAGACTAATGTATTTACAGACTGATGTATTTACAGACTAATGTATTTACAGACTAATGTATTTACAGACCAATGTATTTACAGACCAATGTATTTACAGACTAATGTATTTGCAGACTAATGTATTTACAGACTAATGTATTTACAGACTAATGTATTTGCAGACTAATGTATTTACAGACTAATGTATTTACAGACTAATGTATTTACAGACTAATGTATTTACAGACTGATGTATTTACAGACTAATGTATTTACAGACTAATGTATTTACAGACTAATGTATTTACAGACTAATGTATTTACAGACTGATGTATTTACAAACTAATGTATTTACAGACTAATGTATTTACAGACTGATGTATTTACAGACTAATGTATTTACAGACTAATGTATTTACAGACTGATGTATTTACAAACTAATGTATTTACAGACTAATGTATTTACAGACTAATGTATTTACAGACTAATGTATTTACAGACTAATGTATTTACAGACCAATGTATTTACAGACTAATGTATTTACAGACTAATGTATTTGCAGACTAATGTATTTACAGACTAATGTATTTACAGACTAATGTATGTACAGACTAATGTATTTACAGACTGATGTATTTACAGACTGATGTATTTACAGACTAATGTATTTACAGACTAATGTATTTACAGACTAATGTATTTACAGACTAATGTATTTACAGACTGATGTATTTACAGACTAATGTATTTACAGACTGATGTATTTACAGACTAATGTATTTACAGACTAATGTATTTACAGACTAATGTATTTACAGACTGATGTATTTACAGACTAATGTATTTACAGACTAATGTATTTACAGACTAATGTATTTACAGACTAATGTATTTACAGACCAATGTATTTACAGACTAATGTATTTACAGACTAATGTATTTACAGACTAATGTATTTACAGACTAATGTATTTACAGACTGATGTATTTACAGACTAATGTATTTACAGACTAATGTATTTACAGACTTATGTATTTACAGACTAATGTATTTACAGACTGATGTATTTACAGACTAATGTATTTACAGACTAATGTATTTACAGACTAATGTATTTACAGACCAATGTATTTACAGACCAATGTATTTACAGACTAATGTATTTACAGACCAATGTATTTACAGACTGATGTATTTACAGACCAATGTATTTACAGACTAATGTATTTACAGACTAATGTATTTACAGACTGATGTATTTACAGACTAATGTATTTACAGACTAATGTATTTACAGACTAATGTATTTACAGACTAATGTATTTACAGACTAATGTATTTACAGACTGATGTATTTACAGACTAATGTATTTACAGACTAATGTATTTACAGACTAATGTATTTACAGACTGATGTATTTACAGACTAATGTATTTACAGACTAATGTATTTACAGACTAATGTATTTACAGACTAATGTATTTACAGACCAATGTATTTACAGACTAATGTATTTACAGACTAATGTATTTACAGACTAATGTATTTACAGACCAATGTATTTACAGACCAATGTATTTACAGACTAATGTATTTACAGACCAATGTATTTACAGACTAATGTATTTACAGACTAATGTATTTACAGACTAATGTATTTACAGACTAATGTATTTACAGACTAATGTATTTACAGACTAATGTATTTACAGACTGATGTATTTACAGACTAATGTATTTACAGACTGATGTATTTACAGACTAATGTATTTACAGACTAATGTATTTACAGACTAATGTATTTACAGACTGATGTATTTACAGACTGATGTATTTACAGACCAATGTATTTACAGACTAATGTATTTACAGACTGATGTATTTACAGACTAATGTATTTACAGACTAATGTATTTCAGTCCTGTAAAGGGCATAGGGCACTGCTATCTCAGCTAACTCTATGAATCTGTACCTCAAATCTAATCATGGTAGCTCCTGGTAATGATTTATCCAGGTATATTCAGGAGTGATAATGTCACGACAGAAGGGCACTTTGTTCCTACTTACCAAATCATTAGTGCGCATACTAGTTCACATAAAGCACAGAGGGTTCTGGTTTTACAATGTTCACACATTGAAAACGTTCAGAAAGCCCCCTTTCCACCACATGATACACACACACAGCTGAAATACTCATCAACGGGTCCCCAATGACCCAGTGTGGTTGAGTATTTTTCAACAAGATATCACAGTCTCACTTCAGTGTTCAACAGTTGTCCGGGGTGTTTAAGCATTTCCGATAGGGTTAAAACATAAAAATCTTGACGGTTAAGTTTAGGCATTATTTCCAATTGGTTAAGGTTTTTATTTTTTTATTTAACCTTTAACTAGGAAAGTCAGTTAAGAAGAAATTCTCATTTAAAATGACGCCCTACCTATAGGGACAGCCATAGTAGTACGGCACACGTGGAGCACATTAGGGTTAAGTACCTTGCTCAAGGACACATCGACAGGTTTTCACATTGTAGACTCGGCGATTCAATCCACCAACCTTTCGGTTAATGGCCCAACACTCTGACTGCTAGGCTACCTGCCGCCCAGGGTAGGGTAAGGGTTAAGGTTAGGGTTAGGGTTAGGGTAAAGGTTAAGGTAAGGGTTAGGGTTAAGGTTAGGGTTAGGGTTAGGGTAAAGGTTAAGGTAAGGGTTAGGGTTAGGGTTAGGGTAAAGGTTAAGGTAAGGGTTAGGGTTAGGGTTAGGGTTAGGGTTAGGGTTAGGGTAAAGGTTAAGGTAAGGGTTAGGGTTAGGGTTAGGGTAAAGGTTAAGGTAAGGGTTAGGGTTAGGGTTAGGGTTAGGGTAAAGGTTAAGGTAAGGGTTAGGGTTAGGGATAGGGTAAAGGTTAAGGTAAGGGTTAGGGTTAGGGTTAGGGTTAGGGTTAGGGTTAGGGTAAAGGTTAAGGTAAGGGTTAGGGTTAGGGTAAAGGTTAAGGTAAGGGTTAGGGTTAGGGTTAGGGTTAGGGTAAAGGTAAGGGTTAGGGTTAGGGTTAGGGTAAAGGTTAAGGTAAGGGTTAGGGTTAGGGTTAGGGTAAAGGTTAAGGTAAGGGTTAGGGTTAGGGTAAAGGTTAAGGTAAGGGTTAGGGTTAGGGTTAGGGTTAGGGTAAAGGTTAAGGTAAGGGTTAGGGTTAGGGTTAGGGTAAAGGTTAAGGTAAGGGTTAGGGTTAGGGTTAGGGTAAAGGTTAAGGTAAGGGTTAGGGTTAGGGTTAGGGTAAAGGTTAAGGTAAGGGTTAGGGTTAGGGTTAGGGTAAAGGTTAAGGTAAGGGTTAGGGTTAGGGTTAGGGTTAGGGTAAAGGTTAAGGTAAGGGTTAGGGTTAGGGTTAGGGTAAAGGTTAAGGTAAGGGTTAGGGTTAGGGTTAGGGTAAAGGTTAAGGTAAGGGTTAGGGTTAGGGTTAGGGTAAAGGTTAAGGTAAGGGTTAGGGTTAAGGTTAGGGTTAAGGTTAAAACATAACAAATACAAACGAGTTCCTAGCACTGGGATTGAACCCTCAATCCTCAGCGCCGAAGCTCACAGTTCAAGCACCTCCTCTCTCCCCATCCATAGTGACCTAGCAACCTGGGAGTCTTCTAGATGGTGGTAGGCGCTCACGTTTCCGCTAGTGAACGGTATTGAAGGCATCTCCCGACGTCCTGGGGACCTGGAAAGAAGTCTACTGAAGTCAATCTGGTGTAAACTGGCTGGTATTTTACACTCCACTGGCTCTGAGGCAAAGGAAACAGCTACTCCCCCATTTGAACACACACAGACACACACACACACAGACACACAGACACACACAGACACACACACAGACACACACACACACAGACACACAGACACACACAGACACACACACAGACACACACACACACGCACACACACAGACACACACACACACACACACACACACACACAAACACACACCCCTCCACATTCATCGTGTTCACAGCTTTCAGGTTGTTCATTAGGTGTTACAGATGTTTTTTCTCCTTTCTTTGCTGTTATAGCTCAGTCTCTCTCTCTCTCTCTCATTCTCTCTCTCTCTCCGTCTCTCTCTCCCGCTCTTTCTCTCTCTCTCTCTCTCTCTCTCTCTCTCTCTCTCTCTCTCTCTCTCTCGCTCTTTCTCTCTCTCTCTCGCTCTTTCTCTCTCTCTCGCTCTTTCTCTCTCTCTCTCTCTCTCTCTCTCTCTCTCTCTCTCTCTCTCACACACACACACACACACACAGAGACACATACATGTATAATACACCACACTAACACCACTTCTGCGAAATATCAACACCAACACATTCACATTTTTGTTTCATGACATTTTTCTTGTGGAGAAATTGACAGTGAATCTGCCTTTAAGTGCCAGGGAGCTAAAATAACACTTCTCCCCTGCTTCTCCCCTGCCTCCAAGAGCCTGCTTATAGTCTGCAGTCATGACCAAGTCCTCCTATAATCTAATCATTAACAAGTAAAGGAGTGCTGCATCATAAAGGATGTGTTGGATTGCGTTACACTGGAGCTCCATGGGGCACAGAGTCCCACACAGGCATCCATGATATCAATTGAAAATTGTTAACATAAATTCTATTTAAATGTTTTATTAATGTAATTGCATCAGGCTGGGATTATGGTTATTTGGTTAAACATAGAGTAATACTTGTTCAGCTTGCTTTCAGAGAAATTGACAGTCCTGGTGAAATGTTTATCATGGTTGACCAGGGGTATGCATCATTAATATTGCTTCTTTTGTGGTCAGATTTCATCTAGTTGAAATATTTTAGCATTGCAGTGTCCAAATTAGGACAGCCAACACCAACTCCTTGCAACTCTTACACCAACTCCTTGTGACGCTGACAAGTCTGAGTGACTCTGAGGCTGTCCGCTCTCAAAAGCTAACCAGGTTAAATAAAGTGAGTGACTCTGAGGCTGTCCTTGCTGTACTATGTCCTAACCCTGTCTGTCTGTCTGTCTGTCTGTCTGTCTGTCTGTCTGTCTGTCTGTCTGTCTGTCTGTCTGTCTGTCTGTCTGTCTGTCTGTCTTCAGGCTGAGCCTGAACACACCAGAGCATCTATCAAAACCTCATGAAGGGAAGGAGGAAACTGGGGGTTAGGGTTGAAAGGGCAACTGTCCTAATGTTAGACGGTTAGGGTTGAAAGGGCAACTGTCCTAATGTTAGACGGTTAGGGTTGAAAGGGAAACTGTCCTAATGTTAGACGGTCAGGGTTGAAAGGGAAACTGTCCTAATGTTAGACGGTTAGGGTTGAAAGGGAAACTGTCCTAATGTTAGACGGTTAGGGTTGAAAGGGAAACTGTCCTGATGTTAGACGGTTAGGGTTGAAAGGGAAACTGTCCTGATGTTAGACGGTTAGGGTTGAAAGGGAAACATTCCTAATGTTAGACGGTTAGGGTTGAAAGGGAAACTGTCCTAATGTTAGACGGTCAGGGTTGAAAGGGAAACTGTCCTGATGTTAGGTAAGTAAACATCAGTAATCTATAATGCCACAATTAAGGGTAACCACAGGAGGCTGGTGAGGGGAGGATGGCTTATAATAATGGCTGGAACGGAGCTAATGTAATGGAATAAAACACATGAAAACCATCATTTAGCTATTTGATACCATGGATCATTTAGCTATTTGATACCATGGATCATTTAGCTATTTGATACCATGGATCATTTAGCTATTTGATACCATGGATCATTTAGCTATTTTATACCGTGGATCATTTAGCTATTTGATACCATGGATCATTTAGCTATTTGATACCATGGATCATTTAGCTATTTGATACCATGGATCATTTAGCTATTTGATAACATGGATCATTTAGCTATTTGATACCATGGATCATTTAGCTATTTGATACCATGGATCATTTAGCTATTTGATATCATGGATCATTTAGCTATTTGATACCATGGATCATTTAGCTATTTGATACCATGTGTCATGTCCTGATTTGTTTCACCTGTCTGTGTTTGTCCCCTCCCCACACCAGGTGCACCCTATCTCCCTCATCAATCAGTTTGGGTATTTAATCCCTTGGGTTCTGTTGGGGTTTTGCCAGATCGTCTTGCCTAGTCAGTCGTTCCAGCGTTCTTGTATTACTAACTCTGCCAGTCTGTTTCCCGGTATTTGGACCTCTACCCGCCTGTTGGATTACGTGCCTGCCTATCCCCTCCTGTGCCTTCGACATTCTGATCACCTGCTAAAACGAACTCTACCTGTGTTACGGATTACGAGCCTGTCTACTCCTCTGCACTGCCATCCCTCTGATTCCCGGTACCGAACTCTGCCTGCATTACGACGACGAGCCTGACTCTCCTTATTGGACTATTGCCTTTCTGATTCCCTGTTACGAACACTGCCTGTCATTCACTACGAGACTGTCTTGCCCATATACTTGATTAAATAGTTAATCATATCTCTGCCTCCGTGTCCGCTTTTGGGTCCCGTATTTCTGTCGTTGTGTCAGAACGATCTGGCCATGACGGACCCAGCGGAGTTGACCCATCTACAGAGCGCAATAGCCCGTCAAGGGGTTGTTGTGGGTCGACACGAGGAGGTGCTACGGTCAATAGCAGAGGAACTCCGTGAGCAGAGAGAGAACCAGCAGCGAGCCACCGAATGTCTATTACAACACTTGGAGAAATTAACACTAGCACTACCGGCACAGAGCGTCTCCTCCCCGTCTCCTGTCCCACCTATACCCAGTAATTCACCACCTTCCCCGGTATCCCTAAGAGAGCCGCACTTACCTGCCCCCGAACGGTTCTCTGGTGATTCAAGTTATTGTCGTCCTTTCTTGTCCCAGTGCTCGCGTATCTTCGAGCTGCAGCCATCCTCCTTTCCCACAGAAAAGTCACGTGTCGCTTATATGATAACCATGATGACGGGGCGAGCCCTGGCCTGGGCTACGCCGATATGGGACCAGCAATTTCCCGTTTGTGACAGTCTAGCAGCTTTTACTGCGGAGGTAAAAAAAGTTTTTGATGCTCCGTTATCCGGAAGAGAAGCGGCACGTCAGCTGCTACATCTAAAACAGGGGACTAGCAGCGTGTCGGATTACTCCATAAAATTCCGTACTCTGGCAGCGGAGTGCTCATGGAATTCAGAGGCTCTGCTCGACGCCTTCTACGACGGATTATGTGATCCCATCAAGGATGAACTCGCCGCCCGAGAAGTGCCTTCCAGTTTAGACAGCCTCATCTCCATTGCCATGCGTATAGGCAGTAGGCTTCAGGAACGAAACCGGGAGAGAGAAAATCGTCGTCCTGCTCAGGCACTTCCGCATTTCGGCGGACTGGGTAGCAGAGCGTCACCGGGAGTAACGGCACCACCCGAATACTTCCGAGAACCATCGAGGGAACCCGAAGTCCTGACTTCTGAGCCCATGCAGATAGGGAGGGCACAACTGACGGCTGAGGAACGTCAACGCAGGATAGCCAGTCGCAGCTGCCTCTACTGTGGAAAGAAGGGACATTATGCAGCCGGTTGTCCTTTAAAAGGGCGGGCTCACTCGTAACTGCAGGAATACGGGTGAGTCAAACCAAAACCCCGTGGGTACCCCCGGTTCGTTTCCCTTTTCCTGCCACCATTATTTGGGATTCCCAAACCCTTAAAGTAAATGTCCTTATGGATTCAGGAGCTGACGACTGTTTTATTGATAACTCCCTTCTGGTCAAATTAGGCATTCCTTCACGCCCTCTAAGCACACCCATCGAGGCCACAGCCCTGGACGGTCGTTCTATTGGGCGGGTGTCCCAGATATCGGTGCCCGTTACTCTGATTCTGTCTGGCAACCACCGGGAGGAGATTCAGTTCCTGCCCCTACATTCCCCTAATGCTCCAATTGTGTTAGGCCATTCTTGGCTTGTTAAACACAACCCTCACATAGATTGGACTACCGGTTCTGTTACCAACTGGAGTCCTTTTTGCCTTGCTCATTGTCTGAAGGCTGCACCTCATGTCCTAACAAGACAGGTTTCACAGGCCACGGAGGACATCGATTTGTCATCTGTTCCCCCCGAATACTGGGATCTAAGGGAGGTGTTCAATAAGTCTCGGGCTACCTCTTTACCACCTCATCGGCCATACGACTGTGCCATAGACCTCCATCCAGGTACATCACCACCCCGTGGACGTCTGTACTCCCTGTCCGGTCCGGAAACTAAGGCCATGGCGGATTATGTGGAGACTTCCCTCAGGACTGGGATTATTCGGCCATCATCCTCTTCTGCTGGGGCTGGGTTTTTCTTCGTGGCCAAGAAGGATAAAACTCTACGCCCATGCATTGATTACCGGGGCCTGAATGACATTACGGTGAAAAACCGGTATCCACTTCCACTGCTTGCCTCTGCCTTTGAGTTGCTCCAAGGAGCAACGATATTCTCGAAACTGGATCTCCGAAATGCCTACCACCTGGTACGGATACGAGAGGGGGATGAATGGAAGACTGCGTTTAACACTGCTAGTGGACACTATGAATACCTGGTGATGCCATTTGGATTGACAAACGCTCCCGCTGTCTTCCAGGCTCTAGTAAACGACGTACTCCGGGACATGATTAATCGTTTCGTTTTTGTGTATCTGGATGATATCTTGATTTTTTCTCACTCAGCCCAGGAACACACGGCACACGTACGACAGGTCCTCCAGCGATTATTAGAGAACCAACTCTTTGTAAAAGCAGAAAAGTGTGAGTTCCATCGCTCTGTCATTCCTTTCCTGGGTTACATAGTGGCTGCAGGTAGCATCCGAATGGATCCAGGCAAGGTCCAAGCCGTCACTGATTGGCCACAGCCCTCTTCACGCCTGGATCTGCAACGCTTCCTGGGGTTTGCCAATTTTTATCGGAGATTCATTCGTAATTACAGTATTTTGGCAGCCCCACTCACTGCCTTAACCTCGACTAAAGTGAGCTTTGTATGGTCCTCCCAAGCAGCCCAGGCCTTCGCGGCCCTCAAACAGCGCTTCACTTCAGCCCCCATTCTGATTCACCCAGATCCGGCCCGGCAGTTTGTGGTGGAGGTGGACGCCTCCAATGTCGGCGTGGGGGCCGTGTTGTCACAAAGGTCGGACAGCGACCAGAAGCTGCACCCCTGTGCATTCCTCTCCCGTCGTCTGACACCTGCTGAAATTAACTATGACGTCGGCAACAGGGAATTGCTGGCGGTCAAGACTGCACTGGAGGAGTGGAGACATTGGCTGGAGGGAGCGGAACAACCATTCCTTGTGTGGACAGACCACAAGAACCTAGAGTATCTACGCTCAGCCAGGAGGCTCAATGCCCGACAAGCCAGGTGGGCTCTGTTTTTTACTCGCTTTAATTTCACCCTGTCTTATCGACCCGGCTCTAAGAACACTAAACCGGACGCCCTCTCCCGTGTGTTCAGTCCTGCTGCTGCCCAAGGTAATGAGCACATTCTCCCTGTCTCTTGTTTGGCTACATCCTTGGTCTGGGGTATTGAAAAGGATGTGCGTAACGCACAACAGTTGAGCCCTGACCCCGGAGGGGGTCCGCCAGGCTGCCTGTTCGTGCCTGACCCTGTCCGATCCCGAGTCCTGGAATGGGGCCATTCATCAAAACTGACCTGCCACCCCGGTTCTCGCCGGACCCTGGCATTTATACGTCGAAGGTTTTGGTGGCCCACCATGGGAGTGGATGTCCCCTCCTTTGTCTCTGCCTGCACGGTGTGCAACCAAAACAAGACGCCCCGCCAGGCCCCGGCTGGTCTCCTACAGCCTCTTCCGGTCCCTCATCGTCCATGGTCGCACATCTCCCTGGATTTTGTCACAGGTCTGCCGCAATCCGACGGCAATACCGCTATCCTCACCATAGTGGACCGGTTCTCGAAGGCAGCACACTTCATCGCCCTGCCTAAGCTGCCATCGGCCAAGGAAACGGCCCAACTGATGGTGCAGCACGTCTTTAGGATCCACGGACTACCCATGGACATTGTCTCTGATCGGGGTCCTCAATTCACCTCCCAGTTTTGGAGGGCTTTCTGCACCCTTATTGGATCATCTATCAGTCTGTCTTCAGGATTTCATCCAGAGTCAAACGGTCAATCGGAGCGGGCCAATCAGGACCTAGAGACTGTGCTACGGTGCCTGGTCTCTGACAATCCCACCACCTGGAGCCGGCAACTTGTTTGGGTGGAATATGCCCGCAACACCCTGCCTTCCTCCGCTACGGGGCTTTCCCCCTTCGAGTGCTCCTTGGGCTACCAGCCTCCGCTGTTTCCGGAGCAAGAAGAGGAGGTTGGCGTCCCGTCGGCCCAGTTGTTCGTAAGCCGCTGTCGTCGGACATGGAGAAAGGCCCGGGCTGTGTTATTACGCACGAATGCCAGGTATCGGCGGCAGGCCGACCGTCGCAGAACCCCGGCTCCCCACTACCGTGTTGGCCAAAGGGTGTGGCTGTCCACCCGAGATCTGCCCCTTCGGGTGGAGAGTCGCAAGCTTTCATCCCGTTACATCGGGCCTTATCAGATCTCCCGGGTTATCAACCGTTCAGCTATACGCCTCATGTTGCCCCGGTCCCTCCGCATTAATCCTACCTTTCATGTGTCCCGTGTAAAACCTGTCTCTTATTGTCCTTTGTCTCCTGTTCCTAGGCCTGCTCCTCCTCCTCGGGTTATTGACAACCAACCTGCCTGGACGGTGCGTCGCCTCCTGAAAGTCCGTCCCCGGGGCCGGGGTTTCCAGTACCTGGTTGACTGGGAGGGCTACGGGCCAGAGGAGCGGTCTTGGGTCTCCACCAGGGACATCCTCGACCCGGAGCTCATCGCCGACTTTCATCGACGGCATCCCGGTCAGCCAGGTATGCACCCGGGTCGGTCGCCAGGTGGCGCCCGTAGGGGGAGGGGTACTGTCATGTCCTGATTTGTTTCACCTGTCTGTGTTTGTCCCCTCCCCACACCAGGTGCACCCTATCTCCCTCATCAATCAGTTTGGGTATTTAATCCCTTGGGTTCTGTTGGGGTTTTGCCAGATCGTCTTGCCTAGTCAGTCGTTCCAGCGTTCTTGTATTACTAACTCTGCCAGTCTGTTTCCCGGTATTTGGACCTCTACCCGCCTGTTGGATTACGTGCCTGCCTATCCCCTCCTGTGCCTTCGACATTCTGATCACCTGCTAAAACGAACTCTACCTGTGTTACGGATTACGAGCCTGTCTACTCCTCTGCACTGCCATCCCTCTGATTCCCGGTACCGAACTCTGCCTGCATTACGACGACGAGCCTGACTCTCCTTATTGGACTATTGCCTTTCTGATTCCCTGTTACGAACACTGCCTGTCATTCACTACGAGACTGTCTTGCCCATATACTTGATTAAATAGTTAATCATATCTCTGCCTCCGTGTCCGCTTTTGGGTCCCGTATTTCTGTCGTTGTGTCACCATGGATCATTTAGCTATTTGATTTTGAATTTTAGGACCCATTCAGGTATAAACAAATATATATAAAAAAAATAATTTGATAAAATATTGAATTTGGCCTTTGCTGCTACAGCCCATAGAAACGCATTGAATAACACATTCATAAATGGCAAAAAAGTAAGTCAAAAAATGAATCATAAGCATATGATATCTAGGAGATATACGAAATCTCAGGAATGTCTTAAAAAAAAATATATAAAACAAAATGTGTTGGTACAAAACTACCTCCATACTTCTATTCATTTGTATGTGTTACCTTCAGACGAGTCCCGTGACACTTGTGAGGGTCGTAGAACAAAACAGAGTTTATAGCCCAAACGGTTCGCACTCTACAGACAGAACTTGGCACATTAGCATTACCAACCAACGTGTTCGTGACAGTCTCATCTTTACATAGAGTGGAATATTAGTTTGTAGGCCAAACCATTCGGACGCTACAGACATTTTCGCGAGAAAACCGTTTAGGGTATCTCATGGTCTGACAAACACTGCTCTAGCTCGGCCACCTTCTACCACAGGTGTGAAAGGTGGAATGCGATGGATTGAGACTCAGCCCATGCAATGATTGAGGGCTTTCGATGGGAGTATTATGTTACTTAGATTGACGCGCGGGTGCGTCGATACACTCTTAAGGGATCAATTAACCATAATACATTCTTAATCATCAGACATCCTTGCAGTCTGGGAATTCAAAGAATTGCCACGAATAACAATAAAAAGGCAATAAACACTGGCCACCATTTTGAATCTGCTGCTGGTCTGGACGATGCCGTCATATTATATAGTCTCCTCGACGATATAAAAACATACCCTGAGTCAATCAAAAGCTCTTGGAATCACAATCCATCTGCTTTATTACCTTCTATGTCAATTACAACACTCACACAGAAACATACATCACAATCATTCATCTAATCACCAAGAATAATATTTGAGTTAATAGCCTGAAACGTCCCATAGCAGCCATGAGTTCATCATCTGGCACCACATATTGGTTGGTAGTAGGAGAAACAGACACTTCCCCAACCCCCTTTTGTAGTTATTACAGGTCTATTATTGTTGTAATAGGAACAAGTGACCTTAAAGGGCAACATTGAGGTCTATGGGGTTCCTTTAACTTTGAGTATACCTCGATGACATCAACGCGCCGTGACTGACCCACCCCTTTTTGTTTTCGCCATATAATGAACCTCCAACAGATATATGGGCAAATGGAATTGGTTTTATTAAAATGGGAATACACATTTGAATGTACGTTGATTCAAGATCACTTTCATCTTGTGTTTTGAGTTATTGGATGTGACAATACGAGAGAATTAGAGGGGGAATAATTCAAGCACAATGAAAGCTGGGGATCTCAGATGATATGGTTAACTCAGAACACAACGTTGTTTCTCTAACCTTCAGGACCAATCATGGGTTCCTATTTCCTCATTCACCTGACTCATTTGGGTGCTGGGAAAATGGCACAGGCTTTTAATTATCTCTGTTGTCATGGCAACTGCTTTATTGATAAGCTCCCCATACACAGAGCCATGACTACTAGGAACTCTATTCCACATCAAGCAACTCATGCAAGCAAACCTTATGGAACAGCGGGGACTGTGAAGAGACACACACACACACAGGCACAGACACACACACACACACACACACATGATAACATAGATGTGTGGTAGTAGAGTAGTGGCCTGAGGGCACACACTTAGTGTGTTGTGAAAACTATTATTAATTGTAATGTAATGTTTTAAAAGTTGTATAACTGCCTTAATTTTGCTGGACCCCAGGAAG
Organism: Thymallus thymallus; assembly: GCA_023634145.1. Classification (NCBI taxonomy): domain Eukaryota; kingdom Metazoa; phylum Chordata; class Actinopteri; order Salmoniformes; family Salmonidae; genus Thymallus; species Thymallus thymallus. The sequence continues at coordinate 32,544,970 of CM042406.1, forward strand.
AGTAGCTGCTGCCTTGGCAGGAACTAATGGGGATCCATAATAAACCCCAGGAAGAGTAGCTGCTGCCTTGGCAGGAACTAATGGGGATCCATAATAAACCCCAGGAAGAGTAGCCGCTGCCTTGGCAGGAACTAATGGGGATCCATAATAAACCCCAGGAAGAGTAGCTGCTGCCTTGGCAGGAACTAATGGGGATCCATAATAAACCCCAGGAAGAGTAGCCGCTGCCTTGGCAGGAACTAATGGGGATCCATAATAAACCCCAGGAAGAGTAGCTGCTGCCTTGACAGGAACTAATGGGGATCCATAATAAACCCCAGGAAGAGTAGCTGCTGCCTTGGCAGGAACTAATGGGGATCCATAATAAACCCCAGGAAGAGTAGCCGCTGCCTTGGCAGGAACTAATGGGGATCCATAATAAACCCCAGGAAGAGTAGCTGCTGCCTTGGCAGGAACTAATGGGGATCCATAATAAACCCCAGGAAGAGTAGCTGCTGCCTTGGCAGGAACTAATGGGGATCCATAATAAACCCCAGGAAGAGTATCTGCTGCCTTGGCAGGAACTAATGGGGATCCATAATAAACCCCAGGAAGAGTATCTGCTGCCTTGGCAGGAACTAATGGGGATCCATAATAAACCCCAGGAAGAGTAGCCGCTGCCTTGGCAAGAACCATAATAAATACACATACAAATACAAAACACACTTCATTGGATGATTGATCACAAACATGACTTATTCCCACCAATGTATGGGGAGCGTATTGTTAATAAGAATAGAACAAAGCTGCCCCTGGGTAACAGTGTGGCCCATTAGAAAGGCACAATTTCAGTCAAAAAAACTGGGGGCGGGTCTTAGTAAATGTAAATTCCAACTAGTCATTTCCAATGTCCCTGGATTGAATGCGTTTTTTGTTTTAGAACCTTATAACTCCACCCTAAAACTTAAATAATCACAATTCTTACCTAAACGTAACCAAAACCTCCAACCCTAACCCTAACCAATTGGAATTACTTACCTAAAAACATTACCTTAACTACCAATCACATTGCTTGCCTTAAAGCGACAATCAGCAGTTGAAACAATAACAGAGCGTTTTCCCCGCCGCTGTTCCGGTAGAAAGCTGAGGGAGGGGCTGGAGAAATGTAACCACTCTCAAATTCATAGGCAGAGCTGAGGACTGACCATGCATGATATCAAAATGTACGTTTTAACCATGTTTTGAGGCCAGATAGTGTTTGTTTACGTGTACTTTGTTTACAAACACTAGAGTAAAATAAGCTTAAATGTTGGCGTGTGATGAGGTACGACAGTTGAACGGGTCATTTATAAGTTATAAAGTTATATATATATTATTCAAGAATCAATCGGTACATATCATTAACTCAAACAATGGACGTAGCAACTGCTTATTTGCCCTTTAACCAATCACATTAACTTCTGTGCTCGAGGCAGAGCAGCCCTTCGAACACAACGGAGTAAGGACAACTCTAATCTGCATTGTCAGTTAAGAAAGTTTTGGACAGATGACACAACAGCAACAGCTCAGACAAAACAAACTGTTTTGGATTCAGGCACTGGTGGAATGATTTACGCTGGAAATAGGAACAAGTTATTTTGATTAGTTTAACTTTCAAGACTAGCTGCAAGTGGCTGGCTGCTGGCTAAATGCTATCTACACATGGCTGGCTGCAGGCTAAATGCTATCTACATGGATGGCTGTTAGCTAAATGCTATCTACAGATGGCAGGCTGCAGGCTAAATGCTATCTACACATGCGTTCTTTCGCTTGGCACGGAGACCTGGCTTCGATCACACTGTAGATCATGTACTCAGCCTCCTTGCGGCTCGCCAGAAAGGGAATGATGTAAGATGAACCACATGGAGATGGAATATAGACAAGACCGGACCTTAGAGTTCAAAACCCTGGTGCAAAACCCTGGTGCAGGAGTTTGGACTAGCAGTATAACGCAGCACATTCTGGACTACACATTCCCCATGAGAGACCGGGGTGTCGACCTCTTCAACTCTAAACACTGCATTTGTCTTACCCTCTCACTTCATTCATATACTATCCAAATAAAACAACAAGGGGAGTGGAATTCCCTCGACTTAAAACAGGTAAAAACATAATTCCCCGGTGCAACATGTTACAATAACACATCATCTTGTGTGCACTGCAATTCTCCAACCATGAACTGTGTTTTATGAAATTGCAGCTGCCCCAACATACCATAAGAGTCAGTCTGTGGCTAATGTCTGCATCCTCCAACTTCTGTAAACAAAGACATCCTCTCCAACTGCATGCAGCCTATCAGGGAGAGACATATTTTTGAATTCTATGAGAGGCCGATGGACTTAAGATTCATTGGAGGACAGTACGCAGTTGTAAATGAGAACTTGTTCTCAACTGGCCTACCTGGTTAAATAAAGGTGAAAAATACAAAAAGAATAATAAAAAAGTTGACATTTTGCATAGATTTTAGACCTATATATTCCTTCTCAAGCCCTTTATTTGTCTAATAGGAACAGATCTGCAGATGTTCCTTTTTACGTGTTGTCGATATCATTCTCTATACTCCCTCTGTAGCATAGTGTAGGTCTAGCTAGATATATGCATTGGAAAACAAGTCACTTGAGCATTCATTATTAATAGGCTGCATATGAAGCATGGATATTGTATGTTATGTTCATCTTAAAATCCCAGCTAGGCTCCAGTCATTGTGCCTGTGTTGATCCAAATGTCACAAACGTTGCTACTTCCCACAAACGCCTTCCAATACACTCGACTATGACTATGTAGTAAGCTGTCTTGATTTGACTCAGCTGACATGGAGACCACATTTCCTTTGCCTTAAGTGTTTGTAAATGGTATAAAATATGCAAGTGATCTGTAAACATAATTTCTGAGGGAGGGGAAAGGGGTTTCAATCCAGTGGCAGTCTATTAGTGTAATCATCTGTGTGTATAGTGGACAGGGTGTTAAACACACTCAGCAGGCTTTAGTACCACTCAGAGGGCTCTAGTACCACTCAGAGGGCTCTAGTACCACTCAGAGGGCTCTAGTACCACTCAGAGGGCTCTAGTACCACTCAGAGGGCTCTAGTACCACTCAGATGGCTCTAGTACCACTCAGAGGGCTCTAGTACCACTCAGAGGGCTCTAGTACCACTCAGAGGGCTCTAGTACCACTCAGAGGGCTCTAGTACCACTCAGCAGGTTCTAGTACCACTCAGAGGGCTCTAGTACCACTCAGAGGGCTCTAGTACCACTCAGAGGGCTCTAGTACCACTCAGAGGGCTCTAGTACCACTCAGAGGGCTCTAGTACCACTACCCTAGAAAGAAATACAATTATGCTCGCCTGTGTTTTTTATTACACACAGACTTGGACAATTCGATGTGCTTCTGTGGCAGCATTGATGATACATACTTGAGGTCACCACTCTTGAACTTGGCTCAGTGAGTCTTGCCAAAATGTGCTCATAAAATAAACATTTCAGACTCTGTCATGACACTTAGAAGCAGTTTCCATCACTACGTTGCATCTTTGCCTTTAAGTTGTGACATATTTCAGTCAATCATATACAGTATTTGCCTAAAAAACCGATTTCAACAGCACAAGGAAATCTGTCTTTGCAACATTGCATAGACTTTTGAAGTGTTTGTCTTTAGAAATTATTCCTGCCAAAGAATGACATATTTACAAAACATTATATAATATGCTATTCTGAAGTGCATCTAGTAGTGGCTACTCTCATCATATTAAAGTATTATATCAATGTCATATAATTTTCTTATCATACACATTTTTCTTCAAGCTTTTATTGACATTAGGCTACTTTTCTGTCACAATATTACCGAAATGAAATAGTTAATATTCCAACAACAAAGGTTACTGATTTGGGTTGATTTTAGACCATAGGTTTAGGGCTCTGTTCTGTAATGAAAGAACACAGGACTTTGCAGTAATAACTAACAAGGTAATGGTTTGTCCAGCAGGTGGCGGGTTTTGTACACCATAGCACCACCGCAAGGTGTTGCTTATCGACACTTCCAGGGCTCAAGCGCAGAAAAAACAACGTGACCACAGCAGCACCTTGTCAGTGTAACGATAACGATGTAGAACGAGCTGCATATTTGTGGTGTATGTTGTGTTTTATATTAATCATACTTATTAGGTGAATGTATTCATTCGATATATTTTTACAAATAGCTCACTTTTCTTGGTTGTTCAACATATCATTCCTAATTTTGGGCATGTCGTGCTCCCTGCCCTGCATCATTTGAGATTGTTTGACTTCAGATGTTTTACTTATGACATAAATGGACTCGAAATACCTCACCTCTTTGCTTCTTAGAATTAAGTTATTTTCTCCTACAATTGAAATGAAAGGCTTGAGATGTGTCTTAATTTTGCCATGCACGGTGACCAATTGAATAATGGTTATGGGGTTTAAATACACTTGTGCCATTGCTTTCCCTCCAGAATTCAAATTAAAGTGACAGTTGTATATTTACTTTAATTAGGAGAAAGTGAAAATGTATTTGTTAGTCCTTCCACCTCGTACATAAGATTATTTTAAACAGGAAGACGCGGAGGCCTAATAGAATTAATTTTAAAAGTGTAATTTGCTTTCATTCCAATGAATATAATAATCGAATTAATTAATTTGGTGGATTTTTGCACTTCAGATTATGGATTGTAGGCTTTAGGCCTATAAGGAAGGGCGCATGAGGTTCAGTCCGCTAGTTGTTGCTTCCACTAATAATACCAACCTTATGTAAATACTTATTAACATTGATATTAATACTAGAATAATAACAACAACAACAATAATAATAATAATAATAGTAATAATAATGTGGGTGATACTTTAATTTGCTGTGTTTAAAAAATTAAATCCATGTGGTGTGAATGGCTTCATTGCCAAATCCTTTAACCCTTGATATGTTACCCTTATATTCAATGTTGTAGCCAATAAATATGCCATCTCAGCATTACCATCCACTGAGACAAACTGCATCACAAAAGTATATTTTCAGTAGTTGTAAATAGCCTACTGGAAATGGCAGCCTCTACAAATAAAAAGAGACGACACTGTGCTACAACTATGTTACGGCCGTCACTAGAAGGTTGAACCTTTACTGAAAAAAAAAAGAGAAAGTTGAGTTTACAGTAAGGAGCGCCCTCGCGTTTGTATGGAGGCTGGCTAAATGACGCGCATGTGGGAGTAGAGGGTTCGGTTGCAATAAAGAGGCGGTTTGAGTGCAGACCGCAGGACAGTAACAGAAGGCGTCTTCACCAGAGTCACTACAGAAGTTCTGCACACAACTATTTTGGACAGCTGTGAACTACACGCGCGTACAATCTAAACTCGACGTGAACATGCCGGGCAAGTTGTCTTACGAAGTCCAAAACTTTAGCTGAACGACTTAGAACGTTTTCTCCAAGGCGTTTTGCGTCGGACCATCCGCAGGTTTTCAACTACAGGACCACTCCGGATCCATAGGACCGACCTTACATCTGAGCTGGTAACTATTTCCTCGTATTATATTTTCTCGGTGATTTTTCTCTGAGCCATCAGTCAGAATACGACTTGTAAAATGTGTTTATGGTCAGGCTTCTTCTGGGGAATGACAACGAGAGGCACAATCAACAAAGTTGTCAACTTTACCCCAACTGATTTGAGAGTTGAGTTATTTAAAATAACTGTTCCTTTCGAAGTAAATAGATGTGTTATTACAATAGCCTAGTAATACTATTCAGTTTTTGCCTTTTTTTGACCTGTTTAATGCTGGAACTAGAAGTAAACATTTTCGACAGTGTCTCGGGCTTTCACGAGAGTCACGACTGTGAGTCTTCTGAGTTAGATGCGCGAAGAGAGTGTGAAACAGGTGGGATCTTTCAGAGGTAAAGGCATTCCTGCACGGTGCAAAGTAAAATCAACAAGTACCTAAGTGAAAATAACGACATAATTCCATGCAAAACATACATTTCGTTGCATTGCATGATACATTTCATGGTTTGAGTTAACATGAGAAAGATGTCGGTGTTCAATGTTGACGATGCCCATTCATTTTAAAGGGAATTCCCCAATGAATTTATCCAAACTTAGGTACCTAACGAGACAAATACATTTTTCTGCTGATTATATATATTTTTTCAATGTATTTTGTGGCATATTAAAGGTACTTCGAAATATTTGTTATATATCGATTTAATCAATAAAGTATTGCTGGAGTTGTAAGGATTACTATTGTGATAATTATTCGTTTTAAGTGTCTCTTGTAAGTAAATTACTTAAACGAATTTTACTAGGTCGCCAAAAAACAAAAAATACTTAGCCTACATTTAATAATTTATTAACATTAAACTGTCTTCGTTGCAGGTGAATTACGTGTAATTAATAGTTACATATTTAGAGTTAAACCGATGTAATGGAATATTAACGACAGGCTACGTTTTAGTGTACATTACATAGAAACATGGATTAGGCCTATGATAGGTTTACTTTAATTAATTATTTTTTTTTACATTCAAACACTTTATTTGATCTGGAATTGCAATAATCGGAATTAAAACAGTGGACAACGTATTGTAATAATTGTTATAGACAAAATCACGGTTTTTATGGTATCAAATAGTAATCTGGAACTATTGGCTTGAATTGAAATCATTCGTAGGCATGTTTTTTTTATTTAATTTTCGATTGTCAGAGAACTGTTTCTCACGTTGCTTGGGTGCAGAAGTCTGTTGCTGTATTTTATTGCGCTCAAGTGGCCATATCCTCTCGTGTTCTGCATCAACACACGGCTAAAAACACGTGTCCCCGGTAATTGCTGCACAATTGACCAAAGGATCTGCATTCACTTAAGAACTCTGATGTTGCTGTCCAATACACAAGGTCACCATTCCACCTTTTTTTTTTTTTTTATGTAACAATAGATGTTTATTAGATAGATGCTTTGTACTTGAAAGATATCCTCTAGCCACAGTAGACTAGTGAGTTTGTGGATATGGATTTAGTTAGAGTGAGTCCTAGCCTGTATTCCTTAACACAAAACAAATGCAATGTATTACAACGTAATGCTTTCTGAAGCTTTTTAAATTGTGTTTTATGTACGACCTGAAAGAGGCCATCTCCCTCTAAATCATGACATGTGATGTTGTAGGCCCATGTCTGGAGGATACAAGAGCGCGAAAAAAAAACAAAGTAATCCGAATTTTTTTCATCACCTCAACTCAGATAAACTGGTGGCTAGGAAAAGCTGCCCTGATTTTAATTCGTTTTGGCTTGTGGGGACCGAAATGGGAATGCTGGTGTGACATTTCTTACCAGCACCAACGTAAGATTCTCCTAATTATATAACAATGTCTTGATACCATTCAATGTCTTAACCTCGGGTCATCTTTAACCCATAGGATTTTGGATCTTGTGTTAAAAACCATTATTTGGTTTCTAAATATATTAGAGGCCTACCTCTAATATGTAGTAGAGTTAAGAGTAGAGTGAGCACATTTCTGAAACACCCTACTGGCGTGATATGTGTGTGTGGGGGACATGATAATTCAATCATGCCTTGCATGCGTTATCTTATATCAAATCTCATAAAAAGTCCGTTGTCGGGTCGAGGCGCTGAATTTAACAGTTGGCCAGTGACGACCAACGGAGAACGGGGTAGCAGTGTTGAGCTTCATTGTTGAGTCGTTAGAGATGGTATGTAGACATCAAAGGGGTTTAAGGATATGAGACCGTTCGGTAGAAACCGCTGATCGCCCCTAATGACATCGTAAGTAAAAGTAAATTACTTCTGCGTCCTGATCAGACAGGGGGAAAAAATCCCCGGGGGACGTCATTCTAATTAGGACTATTTCATTTTTATTTACTGCAGAATAACCATGGCTCTCACTCAATCCCCACGTGTATTAACAGTTTAGGCCTACATTTACCAATATCATCAGTGGGTCATTATTAATAGGTCTTGCCTATTAATATCTACAGTATATCTTGACTAGGCCATATTGTAGGGTTTTTTTATGTGATGATGACACACATTTCATAATCCACGACCTCTTTAAAACAATTACATTTGAATTCTTATCCCACGTGAAGTAATACAAACCAGTTGTAGAATAATGAATAAGTCGTATTTTCAGAACGGTAAAGTCGGGGGATTACACACAATTCCCTATGACTAACAGAATCAAACAAAGCAAACAGCATGGCTTAGAGGTAATGCTTTCTTTTTTCTGGAAGGCTAAATCATATCACAATGGAAAGGTGCGGCATGGGAGCTCTCTTTCGACTAAGACAGAAAATACACAGGGTAACTGTGTCATATAGCCCGACCATCATATATGCTCAGAAACAAAGAGGCTTTATATCCCTTTGTTATCTCCTCTTATTAAACCTGAATAAACAGCTCAATGAGGTATTCCGCCTCAGTGAATGGTGTCATTCTATTAACTTGAGTCTTAACAGCCCGGGGCATGTTTTCTGGGAATGGGACACGCCCACACCAAACACATCTCCGTGTCTGTGTGTCACACCTCCCCTTCTCTGACATATATCCTACTCATGTCCCACACACACACATGCATGTATGTGGGCATACACACAGCCACACACACATGCTCTCATCACTCGTCGTGTGTCTCGCAGACAATACATGATTCAAGGTGTGTGTGTGTGTGTGTGTGTGTGTGTGTGTGTGTGTGTTGGGCCACGTGTTGAGCTGGTAGTTCCTGTGGCATGGAGGTCTGGTTCAGACAGCTCTTATCACTCTCGAAGGTGGCAAAGGGGCTCTCCCCAGAGAAAAAAAACATCCCTTTTGTCAGTGGTAAAAGGAGACGTTCACATGTATCACCTTAATCCACTGATAATGAGGCCTCTTGAAAAGCAACTAGATAATCAAGCTGGATCGCTTGTGTATTGGCTTGGCATTGAGGTGGTTGTGTTGGGGTGTGAGGGGACAGGGGGTGTGGGGTGACAGGGTGAAGACACCAGGATTACCCAAAACAAGTGGGTAGCCTCTAAAGCCTGATGGAAGTACAGGAAATACTTAGTTAGAAATGTTCTTTGATTCATTATCAAATATCACAGTTATGCATGTTTAATTATGGAATATTATGATCATTATTGTCATAATTTGTTGTTTTAGTATGGGAGAAGACACTGTTGTTGTCATGGTATCAGTGGTTTGTCCAACTTTTATAACAAATAATGGATTATATGACGACAGTTCTGTTGTGTTATCAATATGACCTGACCGTTTTGTTGTGTTGCTTTTGCAGAGGGAATCCTATTGTGATTTGAGTGATCAGTAGCGACACCAACCATGGGCAGCAAGACTCTTCCAGCCCCGGTTCCCCTTCACCCTTCCCTGCAGCTGGCCAACTACTCCTTCCCCCAGGCCTCCAATGGCTTCCAGCTGCCCACGGACCAGGTCCCTGGCATCTATAGCTTCAGCGCCCTGCACGCCATCCACCTCCACCAGTGGACCCTGGGATACCCTCCCTTTGGTGTCCCCCGCTGCACTTTCTCCAAGCTCCCAGCCCTGATGGATGGCCGCTTCCCCGGCTTGCCTTCCATCCCTATCTTCCCCCACCTGGTCCAGCCCAAGGACCAGGCCGCTGCGGCCGCCACTGCAGCTACCGCCATGAATCTCCTTCAGGGCTCCAAGAACAAGCCCCAGCCACGCTTTGACTTCGCCAACCTGGCCACCGCCGCCACCCAGGAGGACCCGCTGAAGGCGGAGGACCTGAGCATAACAGGGGCAGCCACCACCACTTCTCCTCGCCATGGCGGGCTTGGCTGTCTCATAGATGTAGCCAAGTTGTCATCGCCCGAGCGCAAACCTAGCCGTGGCCGCCTGCCCTCCAAGACCAAGAAGGAGTTTGTGTGCAAGTTCTGCGGCCGCCACTTCACCAAGTCCTACAACCTGCTTATCCACGAGCGGACGCACACAGACGAGAGGCCGTACACCTGCGACATCTGCCACAAGGCCTTCCGGAGGCAGGACCACCTCCGAGACCACAGGTGAGACCTGTACTTTTCTATTTCGACAAAGCTCTTTTTAATGAACGTAGAGAATGGAGATTAATTGCTGCCCAAATGTTGTAAATTAATTAATAATATGTTATTTATTGGCCACAGAGCCTTCAACAGAAAAGCCCAGACCCCATTTATAGTTACACTGCTGTATAAGGCCTCTACATAAGAACAGCATAGGATATTAATACAAATATGAAAAAGTGCTTCTTAAATGCTATTGATTAATCATGTTGAGCCCCTGACAGGGTTGAGGAATAGCACATTCAAAAGCAATGCATAACAGGTTTGGGGCCAATTACATTTGGGGCTATTCCATTTCTTCGATTGGAACTAATTCAAATGGAATAGCCCCAAATGTAATTGGTCCCAAACCTGTTATGCATTGCTTTTGAATGTGCTATCTTGAATCCATTTCGAATTAAACTTCTAATTTCCCCTAGAGCGACAGACCAATTAAACATAGTAGCGATAACAAGATAATATTTGATGTTGAATCGGAATTCAGGATCAGTATGTGGAAAAAGTTGTAACAATCCAGTTAGATAGTTTCTTCCTAGTCTCCTATTAATTTATGGCTTTAGGTTGATAGCTGTCTTTAGGTTGATAGCTGTCTTTAGGTTGATAGCTGTCTTTAGGTTGATAGCTGTCTTTAGGTTGATAGCTGTCTTTAGGTTGATAGCTGTCCTTAGGTTGATAGCTGTCTTTGTGTGTTTGTTATGTTTCCTTCCTTAACCAGGACTCTGTTTTTGTTCTGTTGTGCCCTGCAGGTACATCCATTCCAAAGAGAAGCCCTTCAAGTGCCAGGAGTGTGGAAAGGGATTTTGTCAGTCCAGAACTCTAGCTGTCCACAAAACGCTGCACATGCAGGTGAAGGAACTAAAGCCATCCAAGATTAAGTGATGTCAATACCTAAAAAAAGAGACTAGGGGACACTGGAAACAATAAGAGTGAAGACTAAAAAGGAGAACAAGACAAAATGACCAAAGACTGGGGACATTGTGGAGCTGACCAAAGACGGGGGACATTGTGGAGCTGACCAAAGACGGGGGACATTGTGGAGCTGACCAAAGACGGGGGACATTGTGGAGCTGACCAAAGACGGGGGACATTGTGGAGCTGACCAAAGACGGGGGACATTGTGGAGCTGACCAAAGACGGGGGACATTGTGGAGCTGACCAAAGACGGGGGAGATTGTGGAGTTGACCAAAGACAGGGGACATTGTGGAGCTGACCAAAGACAGGGGACTTTGTGGAGCTCAAGTGCCTGGAACATAGAATGAGTAGAACACCTCTGAACTTGAACCAAACTGATGTTGTCTGAACAGAAGAAAAGTGATAGAAAAAGTTAAATGTTCATTTAAATTTTACCAGCCAAGGAAGCCGTTGTGCTCATCATGGGAAACGATTCTTCAGAGAGATTTGAAAATCCTGGATCTCTATGATGTATCCAGACTATATCCAGGAGCACCTTGTATTAGATCTAAGTTGTTTTTCCACATTTAGTTAAGAGATAATTGGGCTAAAGGACCTAGAGGCAGTGTATTGGTTGGGCATGATGAAGCCCGATGGGGCGAATGGATCAAACATCATAGATGTATGGAATGTGATCTTGACCTCTGACAAACTTGACCTCTCAGACATTCCGAAAGACTCTCGCTTTTGATCCAAATACATTTTTGAAAGAAAAGCTAACTTGGTTAAAGCCATGTCAGCATAGCATTATTCCTCTTCCAAAGCTTACATTCCAATGTTATTTTTTGTATAATTGTATTTTTGCACTTTAACCTGATTATTGATTATTTATCCATATATCACTGGATTCCTAAAACTTATTTTGAAAAAATAAATAGTCATTTTCTAAACAAAATAAATATTATATTGTTGATTCTGGCTTCTTGTGAGAGGAATACTATCAAATACTTTGCTCTTTTAATTCCCATAGCATCTTTTTAAATGTTTTAAATGGAAATCAGCTGTAAAAATGTTTTGGTTGCTCATTTCCTGTAGTTGACACAGTACTTTTGTTGTTGGGGTTTCCTTGTTACCAAAGGAGATTTCCTTGAATTGCAACACCTAACAGGAACATTCCATAAAGAGTATGGAGAGGGCTCCAGTTTGCATGCATGTGTATTGTGTGGTGTTGCAGTGGTCCTCTTCTGAATGACAGCATTTAGAAGTGGATTTAACACTTGTCAACGTGACTTTGGTGGCTGGTAGCTAACACTGTCAACATTAGGTGTTAACAGCACCATCAGACATGTATATTGTGAACATGAAAGAACAGGTACAAACAGATTAAGAGAAACCTTACCAGATACCCTGCACCCTCTCACTCTCTCATATCTTTGGAAACTCTCACAAGTTGTAACTTACCACTATGTGAAAGACATAAAGTTGTAACTTACCACTATGTGAAAGACATAAAGTTGTAACTTACCACTATGTGAAAGACATAAAGTTGTAACTTACCACTATGTGAAAGACATAAAGTTGTAACTTACCACTATGTGAAAGACATAAAGTTGTAACTTACCACTATGTGAAAGACATAAAGTTGTAACTTACCACTATGTGAAAGACATAGTGTTGTAACTTACTACTTTGTGAAAGACATAGTGTTGTAACTTACTACTTTGTGAAAGACATAAAGTTGTAACTTACTACTATGTGAAAGACATAGTGTTGTAACTTACTACTATGTGAAAGACATAATGAACAGCACTAAAATATCAGTCACGATATACTATTGACACCTCAGTAGACAATCTAACTCCTCAAAATGTTCCCCATTGTAGAAATCAAGTGCATGACACCCAATGACTGTATGTCATATGACACCCCAGCTAACAGACACGCCCCCAAATGACTGTATGTCATATGACACCCCAGCTAACAGACACGCCCCCAAATGTAACAGAACTTTACCAGAAATATTCAGATAGTATAAAATCAGTATCAAAGTGCTGAAAAGGTTGCTTGACTTTTCCAGGCATGTTCTTGAAAGGAATGTTCTCAGATCATTTTCAAAACTGGCCAGACAATGTTATAGGAGAAAGACAACCTGTAATCTACCATAACTGTTTCTGGGGAACAAAAACTGTCCTCGGAAACATTGTTTTCTTATTCCAGGTTAGACAGAAAATGGATCTGTCCAAGCATTTTGTAAGTTGAAAGGCATGTACAGACTGAAGGGAGCCAAATATTACTCTCAGTCTAGGAGCCAGAGGTCGGATTGGCCATCTGGCAATTCTGGCAAATGCCAGATGGACTGAACTCTTTTTTAGTTGGGTGGGCTGGTCGAAACTGACACAGACACAAAATACTTTTTAAAAATATAAAAATAAGGTAATGAAAAAGGTGACATAGCCGGCGGCCCATCACACTGGCCACACAATGGTTGAATCAACATTCTTTCCATGTAATTTCAATGAAATTACGTTGAACCAATGTGGAATAGACGTTGAATTGTACTCAGTGGGATGGGCCTGTTAAGATTTTTAAAGAAAATTTTTGCCCAATTCCTCTGTTATACTAGTCTTTAATGAGCCTTTGGCAGATCAGTGGGCAATGGCCAGCCCCCTTACCAGGATGGGCCCAGCCTGGACTTCGTATTTTTTTGTTGAGCTGAGGTCACGCAAACTCACATTCAAAGTTAAACGCAACATCAGCAAAGAGACCTGCTCCGACTCTGTCATCAGTTAGACAGACAAGAAAAATATAGGAAACGGGGCCTATGAATGCAGAAAGAGCACATTCTATATTGTAACCTCACTCAAAACATCCTATTTTTGGGGCAGATAAAACCATAATTTGGTCAAACAGTAAAGAGCATGATACTCATGGTTCCTGTAATGAAAGTGTCTGCCAGGCCCCTGCGCATGTGCACTCACTGGGGCCTGATGCTGTGATGAGAGAGCCATTCAGCTTCGGAAGCTTCGTCCCTTTGTCTCCGTCGAAGGGAGGAGGGTCTCAGCTTTCTGTAGGTATATATTTTATTCTCAACTCTTCAATAATCAGCTCAATAGCAACTATTTTACAACCAAGATATTGGATATGGCTTTTTGATATGATGCACCGACCATTGCGAGGGCATAGGCCTAAAGGTCTCATGGGTAATAGCCTACAAATGCAACGTTATTTTAGGACATAAAATGTACTGTAGGATAAATGCATGGCTACTATCAGTGGGTATTATATTTAGAGTTAGCATTCTAGTTGTTGTGTTTTGAGTTTCCACTTCCTCAATTGTTGAACCCTAAATTAATTAGCATATTATATTAGTTAGTGCACATAAAGATGTATGTAATTAATCTCTATTAAAAAAAAACATCTGGAAATTCTGGAGTCCTATTTTGACAGTAGAATATTGCAACTACAGTCTAATAGTCCACCCAAAATTCATGACAATCACTGGATTATGTTGTACATCAAAATATCTTAATATCGTACATTCCTGATTGGATGTGTTAGATGAAACAACTTATTTCTTAAATACCTCAGTAGTCTAATCATTGTACTTCGTAATAAAGAACTATGAATGACTTTATAAGATGATAAGTCATGTTTTTGGGTCCGATCAAATCATGGGCTGGTGCCTCCTACTGTATAAGTTAGCGCACCAGTGACACCAGGGAAAATGTTAGTCTGGAGCCCTGGAATAGTCATTAACACTTAGGATAGGTGTTGATTCAGGTGACAAGACTATATTGAAAATGAGTGCAACACTCATTTTCAATAAGTCGTTAGCTTTTATAAGGCAGGCAGGCAGGCAGGCAGGCAGGCAGGCAGGCAGGCAGGCAGGCAGGCAGGCAGGCAGGCAGGCAGGCAGGCAGGCAGGCAGGCAGGCAGGCAGGCAGGCACACAGATTCGTGCTAAGACCTTTATTACGTCCCTATACTAAACTGATGTTTCCTTGAGGATTCTAACCTGCAACTGGTTTATTCTAGGGTGCTTCCCAAATGGCACCCTATTCCTTATTTAGTGCACTACGTTTGACCAGGGCTCCACCTGACTGACCCGCCACACTGTTATCACATGATCTCCAACACACTGGGACTGTTTGGAAAGTGCCTGCAGTGAACCTTCTCAATCTGTGTTGGGGTTATCCGATAGTACTGATTAGGAAAAAACGATGATCGAAGTGCAGGTCTCAGATCAGCTTATCACACTCCAATCCAAACCTAAGCCATTACGAAGATCTAAATGGAACCAACGTTATATAGCCACCAGAAGAAAGGCACATGTTAGGTAGGACACAATATATCTTTTAAATAGCAGCAATAGTTATGATACTAGCCCTCAGTGTAAAGTGACATCATTCCATGAATACAGAGCAAGTACAACCCTTTTTATATAAACCTTTTAAGGTAGTAAGAAAATAAACATTCACTTAATATTTCAACAAACCACCTTTTTTCTGAAGTGAATGGTTTCACCCACTACTCTGCCCGCGAACAGCGGTGTTCTTTGATATCCATATTGCACGCAGAGCAAGCGAGGTTGATGGAAACTCAATTTTCACTTTGTCACACTCACTCCCTCAGAATTCCATCAATCCGGGAGGTAGACTAGTGGTTAGAGTGTTGGGCCTGACCTGACAAGGTACAAATCTGTCATTCTGCCCCTGAACAAGGCAATTAACCCACTGTTCCTAGGCTGTCATTGTAAATATGAATTTGTTCTTAACTGACTTTCCCTAGTTAAATAAAGGTTATAAAAAACCCTTAAAGACACATTACTAGGGTGGGCACTTTAAACCTGTTAAAATAATAACAGAAGGGTAAACCTTAGCCATGGCCTGTCCATAGGACTGTACCAAGTAATAATGTGTCTTTTACACATCACCTTCATCCTTTCTGTCCCGTAACCTAAACTGTCACTTGCACTCAACACTGAATACACATAGCATACTTAATACTCTGTATCACTGATATCCATGACTTTCAACAGGACATTTAAGAGTGTTGCTATGGTCTCTGACAAGCATTTTCATGGCTTCAACAAGTCTCTTTGCTGGTCTAACAACCCTTCCGTACCATGTACGTGTCACACTACCCTCCCCTAAAGGATTCTTAGAGCTTTGTGAATTGACTGCATCGTAGGACTTGTCTTTAACACTGTTTTAGGGGAGATTTGGGGTTTGCCCCGTTCTTTCTTGTTGGCTAAGAGAACTTTGTCACCGACCTCCAGGGTGCATCCTTTCACCTTCTTGTCATATTCTCTGGCCTACTTTTTCTGTGCTTTTGATGTGTTCTTTTGTGCAACATGCAATGCCTCCTGAAGATCTCTTTGAAAGGAGTCTACAAATTCACTCTAACCCTAAACGGTCTCGTCTCTCAGAACACTTCCAAATATGGCATCGACCGGTAGCTGTGGGGTCCGCCCAAACATGAAGTAAAAAGGGGCAAACCTCCGTCGTCTCATGTACGGTACAGTTATATGCAAATGTGAGAGTTTGTGACATCTGAGACCACTTCTCTTTCATCCGTGGATGCAAGGCTCGAATCATATTACCCAAAGTATGATTCAATCTTTCTGTTTGACCATTGCACATTGGGTGATATGGAGTTGTGTGAGATTTCTTCACTCCTGCCATGTCCATTAGCTCTGATATTAGCTTGCTCTCAATGTTGGCCCCTTGGTTGCTTAAAAGACGGCGAGGAAAACCGTAAATACAGAAAAAGTTGTTCCATAGTTTCTGGGCAAGTTGTTTTGCTGTCTGATTTGTACAAGGGAAGGCGTGAGCTACTTTGGTAAAATGGTCTTTTACTACTAGTACGTCAATACTCTCTCCATCCTTTCCTTCAGCCGACCAGAAATCGATGCACTCTAGTGGCGCACTTGTCTTAATCTTGACTTGCTCACAGCATAGCGTCTACATCTCATGACATAGTCATTTACCTGTTCATCCCTACCAACCCAAAAGAACCTCTGTCTGATGAGGTGTAAGGTTCTTGCTTGGCCTTGGTGTGCAGCATTATCATGGGTTCCCTTCAACACATCCGCCTTCAGGGACAAAGGTACAATGAACTGATATCTCTTATTTACGCTTTTGTCCTTTGATTTCCTGTACATTATTCCATCCTTGTATTCCAACTGCTCCCAATGTTTCAAAAGTTTCTGCACGTCCACTGTTTCATGTTCTCTTTCACGATGCGATGGTTGTTCGCATCATTGTTTTTCCATTAATCTGATACTTCACAGGAGGCAATGTCAACATCAGTCAGACACATGTCTTTTCAACACATCAACATATGTGCGTTTTTGCTGTCTGTTCAGTTGTGGTTCCAATTACATTCTGTGCAACATCTTGTTCATCATCACATTGACCACAGCAGCTGTTTAACTCCAGGTCTTCCAATGCTATACAGGGGTACACATCTGCCAGTTTGGCATTGCGCTTCAGTGTTACCGGGCAATCTTGGAGATTAACCACTTTCATGGGGATCAGTACGACCCACTAACACACTCCTCTGTGCTGCTCGGTACGTTGTGGGCTCTACAATAACAGTACTGCCAATGGAAAAGGGTCCTTTTCCTTTCAGCCTACCCCAGACTAAATGTTCATGTTTTGGGGATAGTGTCACACACTGGCTGAGAACGAAAGTGGCAACTTTTTTTTCAGGCATTTTACTTCCTTGCCAACGGTCAACATTTGCCAGTATGCTTAGAAGTGCATCTGATTCATCAGAAAGGCCATTGGCTGGTTGTGATATTGCTTTCCAATATCCCTCTGTACTTTTCAGTTGATGGAGGACATGTTTCAGCACATTTGTTTCAATGGTCACGTCATCAGTTTGCCCTGGCACAACTAAGACTGGCACCAGCATCTTGCAGTTCATGAATTCAATATGGAGCTCATATTCACATTTGGGATTGACCTGTTGCCCCCCACACCAAACGAGTACTACAGGAGTGGACATTTTCGAGCTTTCAGTTAAGACATGTTTTCGAAGCAATGTATGTTCGGCAGATTCACTTAACGTACAGGCCATTGAACCACTATCAATGAGTCCTCTTAGTTCTACTGAACCCTGCACTGGTGCATAGAACAGACTTTCATTGCCGGTTATTCTCTGAGTACGTTGAAGTCGAAAGTTTACATACACCTCAGCCAAATACATACGTTTTTCACAATTCCTGACATTTAATCCTAGTAAAAATTCCCTGTCTTAGGTCAGTTAGGATCACCAATTTATTTTAAGAATGTGAAATGTCACAGTAATAGTAGAGAGAATTATTTATTTCAACTTTTATTTCAATCATCACATTCCCAGTGGGTCAGAAGTTGACATACACTCAATTAGTATTTGGTAGCATTGCCTTTAAATTGTTTAACTTGGGTCAAATGTTTCAGGTAGCCTTCCACAAGCTTCCAACAATAAGTTGGGTGAATTTTGGCCCATTCCCCCTGACAGAACTGGTGTAACTGAGTCAGGTTTGTAGGCCTCCTTGCTCGCACACGCTTTTTCAGTTCTGCCCACAAATTTTCTATAGGATTGAGGTCAGGGCTTTGTGATGGCCACTCCAATACCTTGACTTTGTTGTCCTTAAGCCATTTTGCCACAACTTTGGAAGTATGCTTGGGGTCATTGTCCATTTGGAAGACCCATTTGCGACCAAACTTTAACTTCCTGACTGATGTCTTGAGATGTTGCTTCAATATATCCACATAATTTTCCTTCCTCATGATGCCATCTATTTTGTGAAGTGCACCAGTTTCTCCTGCAGTAAAGCACGCCCACAACATGATGCTGCCACCCCCTCGCTTCACAGTTGAGATGGTGTTCTTCGGCTTGCAAGAATCCCCCTCAAACATAATGATGGTCATCATAGCCAAACAGTTCTATTTTTGTTTCATCAGACCAGAGGACATTTCTCCAAAAAGTACGATCTTTGTCCCCATGTGCAGTTGCAAACCGGAGTCTTGCTTTTTTTATAGCGGTTTTGGAGCAGTGGCTTCTTCCTTGCTGAGCAGCCTTTCATGTTATGTCGATATAGGACTTGTTTTACTGTGGATATAGATAATTTTGTACATGTCTCCTCCAGCATCTTCACAAGGTCCTTTGCTGTTGTTCTGGGATTGATTTGCACTTTTCGCACCAAAGGACGTTTATCTCTAGGAGACAGAACGCGTCTCCTTCCTTAGCGGTATGACGGCTGCGTGGTCCCATGGTGTTTATACTTGAGTACTATTGTTTGTCCAGATGAAAGTGGTACCTTCAGGTGTTTGGAAATTGCTCCCAAGGATGTACCAGACTTGTGGAGGTCTACAATTATTTTTTTGAGGTCTTGGCTGATTAATAATCTGTCTGTAAACAATTGTTGGAAGAATTACTTGTGTCATGCACAAAGTAGATGTCCTAACCGATTTGCCAAAACTATAGTTTGTTAACATGAAATCTGTGGAGTTGTTGAAAAAATAGTTTTAATGACTTCAACCTAAGTGTATGTAAACTTCCGACTTCAACTCTGTCATTTTGGTGGCTGTCTATCAATTTCTGAACTTCACCCACTGTCCATTTCTCCCTAGGCTTGCATCTGAATTCTGTGTACAGTTCATGATTGGGGCAGTGCTTCACAAACATAATGGCGACCACATGACCGACGTCATCCATCTGTCTGCCCTACAATCATAAGAACAAGTACCTCAATCATACAGCCACAGCTAGAAGTACCTTCAATCATACAGCCACAGCTAGAACAAGTATTTTCAATCATATAGCCCACAGCTAGAACAAGTACCTTCAATCATACAGCTACATCTACAACAAGTACCTTCAATCATACAAAAACATCCAGAAGAAGTACCTTCAATCATACAGCCCACAGATAGAACAAGTACCTTCAATCATACAGTCACATCTAGAACAACCAGCCATTGAAGAGGAGTGGAACATCCACAATCAACAGTATGATCAACTTTATGCTAAATATATATTTTGCGCTGCATGAGGCAAATGGTTGTCACACCAGATACTGACTGGTTTTCTGATCCACGGCCCTGCCTTTTTATTTGAAGGTATCTGTGACCAACAGATGCATATCTGTATTCCCAGTCATGTGAAATCCATAGATAAGGGCCTAATGAATTTATTTAAATTGACTGATTTCCTTATACGAACTGTTACTCAGTCAAGTCTTTGAAAATGTTACATGTTGTGTTTATATTTTTGTTCAGTGCAGATCTTTCCTCTAGGGTAGTTTAATTTAGTTAAGGATTGAAAAGCCTCACTCTAAGCTACTTGCGCTGCCTGGGAGAAACAGGAAGAGTACGGTAGCGCTGCTGTGTCTTCATTGACAGAAAAGGTGAACTTCAGGAAAAGTCAGCATGCACATGTAATGATGTTATGTAGATCCTTCCTATAGGGTAGTTTAATGTAGTTCCATTTGATATACACTACATTTCAAGTGTGATGTAATGCTTTAAACATGTTCTAGGGAGCTGTTGTGGATGAGCTGGGTGTGTCATGAATTATTTTTAGTAATCATCCGATGTAGGCATGGATACATGCGTTTAGAACTGGTTGAGAGAATGCCAAGAGTGTGCAAAGCTGTCATCAAGGCAAAGAGTGGCTACTTTGAAGAATCTCCAATTTAAAATATATTTTGATTTGTTTAACACTTTTTTGGTTACTACATGATTCCATATGTGTTGTTTAATAGTTTTGATGTCTTCACTATTATTCTACAATGTAGAAAATAGTAAAAATAAAGAAAAACCTTTGAATGAGTAGGTGTGTCCAAACTTTTGACTGGTACTGTATATTGAACTATTATGATTCTTGATACTCAAAATATTCCAATCCAGAGACAATTTTGGTTATTGGATAACTTCATTATTGCACATCATAGTGCAGTTTGCTTAGGGTACACTACTTTACTGTGTTCTCATATTTGCGTTGTTTTTTGTTTTTTTGAAAGGTGGCATTGAAGCACTCGTAGAAGTCCTGAACATGCCCACCCAGATGGCATTGCACAACACTAATTTATATTTGCCTGATCAAATGCAATGCGTTATGCTATTATCACAGTGGAATGAGTACAGTGGGCACGTACAAAATGTTACGTTTATGAATAGTATGAAACTACTGGAATGAGTACAGTCGGCACGTACAAAATGTTACGTTTATGAATAGTATGAAACTACTGGAATGACTCCATTAATCTGTGGTTTTAAATACCATTGGAATGTCTTTAAAGAGTGTTTTCTGACTGTTATATTGGTGACTGTTGAAGAAACCGTCAGATGGGCGGGTCTAAATATTATTATTTTTTTGTGCAAAAAAATATAATTATTTGACTAGTGGTGGCCTCAAGAAAAAAAGTGGGCCAGCGTGTTAGAAATGCCCGGGTCGATTTCTGGTCTCAGTCTGTCCCTGAATCCAGCCCCATATGGAATTTTCTGAGCTCCAGTATTACACACCCAAACATTGCATTATGTAGCAACGTGAAAAGCTTGGGCATGTTCAAAAGCAGTAATAATAAAACACTGGCTAGACAAAAGTGAGTGATGGCAAGGCAACACACACACACAGTATATGTATATATAAACAACACATACGTCAATATAAAAGTATGTTGAGTGTTACGCCCCTGAATTATTACAAAGACTGAGAATATACATTTAACTTCTATGGCTGATGTAGTCCATGACATCATAGTATATGTTTCAGACAGAGTGATCATTTTGTTAACCACACAAACTTCATACAAAAATGCTAGCTATCCAACTAGCCTACAAATATATATATCTGTCTCTTTGTCCCAAAAACAGTGCAGTACTATGAATGTAAATATACTGAACAAAAATATAAAGCCAACATGCAACAATTTCAACAATTTTACTGAGTTACAGTTCATATATGGAAATACATTCATTAGGCCCAAATCAATGGATTGACATACAAGCTGGAACCACCACTGGGCCTCAGGATCTCGTCACACTATTTCTATGCATTCTAATTGCCATTGATAAAATGCAATTGTGTTCATTGTCTGTAGCTTATACCGGCCCATACCATAACCTCACCCCCACCATGGGGTACTCTGTTTATAACGTTGACATCAGCAAACCGCTCGCCCACATGATGCACAAGGTCTGCGGTTACGAGGCCGGTTGGACGTACTGCCAAATTCTCTGAAACGACGTTGGAGGTGGCTTATGGTAGAGAAATAAACATAAAAATCTCTGGCAACAGCTCTGGTGGACATTCCTGCAGTCAGCATGCCAATTGCACGCTCCCTCCAAACTGGAGACATCTGTGGCATTGTGTTTTGTGACAAAACGGCACATTTTAGGCTGGCCTTTTATTGTCCCCAGCACAAGGTGAACCTGTGTAATGATCATGCTGTTTAATTAGATTCTTGATATGCCACACCTGTCAGGTGGATGGATTATCTTGGCAAAGTAGAAAGCTCAATAACAGGTATATAAACAAATTTGTGAGCAAACTTTGAGAGAAATAAGCTTTTTGTGCGTATGGAACATTTCTGGGATCTTTTATTTCAGCCCATGAAACATGGGACCAACACTTTACATGTTGCGCTTATATTGTTGTTCAGTGTAAGTGGTATGATTTCATAGGTGGGAACTATAATGTGCAAAGATTTAGATTTCTAGGGAATGTTCTAAACACATGTATCCATGTCTTCATCGGATGATTACTAAAAATCATTCATGACACATCCAGCTCATCCATAACAGCTCCCTAGAACATGTTTAAAGCATTACATTTATTTTTTTTTTATTTCACCTTTATTTAACCAGGTAGGTCAGTTGAGAACAAGTTCTCATTTGCAACTGCGACCTGGCCAAGACAAAGCAAAGCAGTGCGACAAAAACAACACAGAGTTACACAGTAAACAAACATGGTCAAAAACACAATGGAAAGTCTATATACAGAGTGCAAAATGTAGTGCAAAATGCAGTAAGGTTAAGAGGTAGGACAATAAATAGACCATAGTGGTGAGACAAATTACAGATTATCATCATTAACACAGGAATGAAGGATGTGCAAATTATGATGTGCAAATAGAGATACTGGAGTGCAAGATTTGTGAAAAATAACAAAAATAAATATGGGGATGAGGTAGTAGTGTGGGCTATTTACAGAAGGGCTATATACAGGTGCAGTGATCGATAAGCAGCTTTGACAGCTGACGCTTAAAGTTAGTGAGGGAGATAGGAACCTCTAGCTTCAGTGATTTTTGCAATTCGTTCCAGTCATTGGCAGCAGCGAACTGGAAGGAATGGCGGCCAAAGGAGGTGTTGGCTTTGGGGGTGACCAGTGAGATATACCTGCTGGAGCGCATGCTACGGGTGGGTGTTGCTATAGTGACCAGTGAGCTGAGATAGGGCGGGGATTTACCTAGTAATGACTTATAGATGACCTGGAGCCAGTGGATTTGGCGACGAATATATAATGAAGGCCAGCCAACGAGAGCATACAGGTCGCAGTGGTGGGTAGTGTATGGGGCTTTGGTAACAAAACGGATGGCACTGTGATAGACTACATCCAATTTGCTAAGTAGAGTGTTGGAGGCTAGTTTGTAAATGACATCGCCGAAATCAAGGATCGGTAGGATAGTCAGTTTTACAAGGGCATGTTTGGCAGCATGAGTGAAGGAGGCTTTGAAGGAGTTTACATCACTCTTGAAATGTAGTGTATATCAAATGGAACTATATTAAACTACCCTATAGGAAGGATCTACATAACATCATTACATGTGCATTCTGACTTTTCCTTAAGTTCACCTTTTCTGTTAATGAAGACACTGCAGCGCTACCGTACTCTTCCTGTTTCTCCCAGGCAGCGCAAGTAGCTTAGAGTGAGGCTTTTCATCCATACAAACAAGTAGCTTAGAGTGAGGCTTTTCATCCGTACAAACAAGTAGCTTAGAGTGAGGCTTTTCATCCGTACAAACAAGTAGCTTAGAGTGAGGCTTTTCATCCGTACAAACAAGTAGCTTAGAGTGAGGCTTTTCATCCGTACAAACAAGTAGCTTAGAGTGAGGCTTTTCATCCGTACAAGCAAGTAGCTTAGCGTGAGGCTTTTCATCCGTACAAACAAGTAGCTTAGAGTGAGGCTTTTCATCCGTACAAACAAGTAGCTTAGCGTGACGCTTTTCATCCGTACAAACAAGTAGCTTAGCGTGAGGCTTTTCACCCGTACAAACAAGTAGCTTAGAGTGAGGCTTTTCATCCGTACAAACAAGTAGCTTAGAGTGAGGCTTTTCATCCATACAAACAAGTAGCTTAGAGTGAGGCTTTTCATCCATACAAACAAGTAGCTTAGAGTAAGGCTTTTCATCCTTACAAACAAGTAGCTTAGAGTGAGGCTTTTCATCCGTACAAACAAGTAGCTTAGCGTGAGGCTTTTCATCCGTACAAACAAGTAGCTTAGCGTGAGGCTGTGGTCTTTCCACTAACTCAGCAGGGGACCTCTCCTATATCTGGCACCAGAGGACAGTTACTGTAGCTACCCTTGTCTGTGGTCTTTCCACTAACTCAGCAGGGGACCTCTCCTATATCTGGCACCAGAGGACAGTTACTGTAGCTACCCTTGTCTGTGGTCTTTCCACTAACTCAGCAGGGGACTTTAGTATAGCAAGCTACCGTAAGCCTTTGGGGTCAATATATAGCTTTTGTTTATATACCCAGTGCAGTCCTAATGGCGAAAAGTGGTACAGTTTCTCATAAAACTACAACATTATTAGATGTAAAAACCATATACACTACATAGGGGGATACCTAGTCACTTGTACAACTGAATGCATTCAACCAAAATGTGTCTTCCATATTTAACCCAACCCCTCTGAATCAGAGAGGTGTGTGGGCCGCCTTAATCAACATCCTTGTCTTCGGTGCCTGGGGAACAGTGGGTTAACTGCCTTGTTTACCTTGTCAGCTCTGGGATTTGATCCAGCAACCTTTCAGTTACTGGCCCAATGCTCCTATCCTCCAGGCTACCTGCCACCGTGCAGTGGATTAGTAGTCTCAAACAGTCTCAAACAGTTCAGGACTATGTGTAGGATCGGTTCAGGATTATGTGTAGGATCAGGGCTATAGGGTCAAGCTATGACATTGTATGGTGATACTGTGATGTTATGTAGTGATAGTGCCTGTTTGGTAGATATCCTTGGTCAAGTTCTTGTATTGTGGTGGATCATGCAGTAGGGAAGCAGCTCTTGTGCTGGCTGTGGGGTGATGCAGAGTTCACAATATGGCAAGCCCTGTTGTTAACCCTGTTGTCAACCCTGTTGTTCACCCTGTTGTTAACCCTGTTGTTAACCCTGTTGTTAACCCTGTTGTTTACCCTGTTGTTTACCCTGTTGTTAACCCTGTTATTCACCCTGTTGGTCACCCTGTTGTTTACCCTGTTGTTTACCCTGTTGTTAACCCTGTTGTTAACCCTGTTGTTAACCCTGTTGTTAACCCTGTTGTTTACCCTGTTGTTTACCCTGTTGTCAAGCCTGTTGTTAACCCTGTTATTCACCCTGTTGGCCCCCATGTTGTTTACCCTGTTGTTTACCCTGTTGTTAACCCTGTTGTTAACCCTGTTGTTCACCCTGTTGTTCACCCTGTTGTTCACCCTGTTGTTCACCCTGTTGTCAAGCCTGTTGTTCACCCTGATGTTCACCCTGTTTCTTAACCTGTTGTTCAACCTTTTTTTTCACCCTGTTGTTAACCCTGTTGCTCACCCTGTTATTAACCCTGTTATTCAACCTGTTGTTTACCCTGTTATTAACCCTGTTGTCAAACCTGTTATTCACACTGTTGTCAACCCTGTTATTTACCCTGTTGTTAACCCTGTTGTCAAACCTGTTATTCACACTGTTGTTAACCCTGTTTGAACCCTGTTATACACACTGTTGTCAACCCTGTTATTCACCCTGTTGTTAACCCTGTTTGAACCCTGTTATACACCCTGTTGTTAACCCTGTTATTCACTCTGTTGTTAACCCTGTTGTTCACCCTGCTGCTCAGCGCTCCTCCAGCAGCCAGGAACTCATCAGTCCGTCAACATCTCCCTGTCTGACCCTCCGGTGGGACAAGCCAGGGACACATACTGTACTGTACTGCTGTCCACACACACACACACACACACGCACACATACACACACGCACACATACACATACACACATGCAAGCAGGCAGCGGCAGCCTTGGGACAGTGTACATGACACTTCCCTAGTCTGGCCTGCCATTGCAGGTGGCTGAGAAGACAAGGATGACACCGGTGCCCTTCATAACAAAGCCCCACTCCTTCCCCACAAAGGGGCAAAACGGTACATTCCAAACGGTGAAATGATTAAGACAATAAAGTAAAGTAATCTCTTAAACTATTGAAACCACACTTCCGAAAAGGTTGCCAAGCTTTTCTATAAAATGTGACCTTTGACAGACCATACCTGACTCCTATAGCCTCTAAACAGTGCGTTTACCTCTGTGGCTGACGGAGATGTAATTCACAACTACTGTACCAAATAGAATGATTTAGGGCAGGCTCCCAGAAGACTGTGCAAGGGGTCAATGTGTGTGTGTGTGTGTGTGTGTGTGTGTGTCAGCAAAGATTGTCTATTATATTGACAAGATATTTGAGTAACCACTCTATGTCCTCATAGATGGCAGGTGGAAGGAGGCGAGATCAGGTGGGACCATTCTAGCCAGTGAGAGGGCAGATAGACGTGTGGACAACAGATCATAGAGATAGATAGAGGAATCATCTTTGTATCTGTGCCATTATATCTGTGACAGAACAGGCGTCGCATCTCCATTTTAAAGTAGTCCATTTTATTTTTCTTAATTCGCTGATTGCTCCCAACTCATAGGAATCCCCACCCAGTTGACTACTTTAAAATGGTGTAAGCCCTCAACGGAAATGTCCATGTTAAAACAGGTTATATCCATGATGAGTCCGGTATCTATCTCTACGACTACAGGGGCAGCTCCGATATAAAGTTGCCAAAATGCCACGTGCGTCCACTTATATCAGTGCATTCGTAACACCTAACCATTATCAAACTTCTATTTGATCAAATAAGCCTCACGTAGCATTTTAGCAATTACATTTTTTGTTGACCAAATTCGACACTCTCATTGACCTCCATACTAAAACTGTCTACGGATTTTGGGAGGAGTAAAACCTCTCGCTTCGCCTCTTCCTCTCTGGTGTCAGTGTTTTGGGGAGCTGCATGCAGTAGACGGTGGCTTTTGTGATGACACATTTAATGCTCGGGCCGGGGCAGCAGGATGAGCGGAGGAGGGACTGACAGACAAGATGTCCGCCCTGGCTTCCTCCTGTAAGGGAAACCAGTGCGACAGAAAAACTGCTCCCCTAATATAGAAAATAACAAGGGAAAGGCCGGGAAGGTGAAAGGGAAACCAGTGCGACAGAAAAACTGCTCCCCTAATATAGAAAATAACAAGGGAAAGGCCGGGAAGGTGAAAGCAGGTCTCGATAAAAATCACTTCCTCTTGGTGTGTGGCCTCCTCACCTTTTGAGAGAGACACAATAGCACCAGGCCTCATTCGACCATAGGGCTATATGTTAAGGTTGTTAGTCATAGGCCTATCTCTCTCTTAAGGGTGAATTAAAGGCCATGCCAAAAATGTGGAATATTACTCATTCAAGGGTTTTTCTTAATTGCACTATTTTTTACATTGTAGAATAAAAGTGAAGAAAGACATCAAAACTATGACATAACACATATGGAATCATGCAGTAACCAAAAAAGTGTTATTTGAGATTCTTCAAATAGCCAGCCTTTGCCTTGATGACAGCTTTGCACACTGTTGGCATTCTCTCAACCAGCTTCACCTGGAATGCTTTTCCAGAAGTTCCCACATATTCTGAGCACTTGTTGGCTGCTTTTCCTTCACTGCCGGTCCGACTCATCCCAAACCATCTAAACTTGGTTGAGGTTGGAAAGAAAAATCTCAAATTTGGACTCCAGACCAAAGGACAAATTTCCACCGGTCTGATGTACATTCCTCGTGTTTCTTGGCCCAAGCAAGTCTCTTCTTCTTATTGGTGCCCTTTAGTAGTGGTTTCTTTGCAGAAATTTGACCATGAAGGCCTGAATGACACAGTCTCCTCTGAACAGTTGATGTTGAGATGTGTTTGTTACTTGAACTCTGTGAAGCATTTATTTGGGCAGCAATCTGAGGCTGGTAACTCTAATGAACTTATCCTCTGCAGAAGAGGTATTTCTGGGTCTTCCATTCCTGTGGCAGTCCTCATGAAGCTGGTTGAGAGAATTCCATGAGTGTGAAAAGCTGTCATCAAGGCAAAGGGTGGCTAGTTTGAAGAATCTCAAATATAAAATATATTTTGATTTGTTTAACACTTTTTTGGTTACTACATGAATCCATATGTGTTATGTCACAGTTTTGATGTCTTCACTTTTATTCTACAATGTAAAAAATAGTGCAAATAAAGAAAAGTAATATTCCAAACATTTGACCGTCATATATTAACACTGTCATATGACTAAGAGCATTTGAAATGGAGACACATTTGCTGTGAATTTTGCAAGTGAGCCCTACAAAGGTGCAAAAACTCACAACGGATTTCAATTGCATATGACTCCATTCTGACAGCCAACGCGCCAATAAGGTTAGCGTGCTCTGGCTCTCTTTCAACAAGTAATCTGAATTTGATTTGACTTTCATTTCACAAAGGAGCAAGAATACGAGCCCATTTCTCATTTACGATAACTAGTCTGGGAAAAGGGAGCGAGTTAAGTTAAAGTATGTGTGGTTCGCCACAGGCCTTATGAGACAATGGGCACTCAAACATCCCTATATATAGGCAATATTACAAGTGTTTAGGGCTCATCATTACTGTGTTAAAGGCCATGTGACTGCCTGTTTCTATCAAGCATCAACTCCCTTTATACAGGGTGCACTGCTGTGCAAATCCAAAGTACTTACAAAAAGCGTTATCTGAAAATCCACTATCCTCCTGAGACCCAGAAATTCATTTTTGTCCACTCTAATGGGCATTGGTTTTGGTCGGTATCATTGAGGCCATACATGCCACTGTGTTAAGACCGGGTGTACCTTGGAGAGGACGTTCTGGGCTTTTCAATGATTGAACATGACCTTGATATCTTTCTCTTCCTGTTTTTTCTAAATGGCTGCCGAACACAATTAGCACATTTCATGGTAGAATAAAGATAAGTGTCTAATTATACTTGTTGTGAGTTTGATATTGCAAATTGTTTCTAGTAAGTATCTCAGAAAAGTTTGGTGAGTTTTCAGAGCAGTGTAATACTTTTTCTTTCACTTTAAATGGGAAATAAGATCTTGTTAATACATGTCCTCTGTAGTGGGACATCAGGATGTTAATACATGTCCTCTGTAGTGTACTATTCCTTATGTCCACTAAAGTGTACATACAATAAAAATATACATCTATATATTTTTTTTCATCTCCAAAATAAATATTTGAAAACCCCCCAAACACTTAAGTGATGTAAAGAAAAGTACATTCCTCAAATGTTTTTTGCTAGGTCTCAGGAGGCTATCTGCAATTGAGTGAATTGAGAGAGAGGAAAGGAAATTGAGCAATTTTGAGCATAAACATGCAGCAAACTTGGTTTGGCCTTGGAAGAAAGACAAAACATACTTTATGGTGCTATTACAATTAAGGATACACAAGGGTTCACCTAACAAACCTTCAATAGCTCTACTGTACAAGACACGGCTAAAGAAAAAAAACATTTTTAGCAATTTTTGGTGAGTTCAAAGTCAGAATTATATCTAATGGTCGATTAAACCAATGGCTGTTGTCCACAAAGGACCATGGGAAAATGTCAGAGTAAGGACAAAAAGAAGGAGAAAGTCAAATTGTAAATTGTAAATACCAACACAGCCTGAATTCTACCCTTTTAGCCCATAAAAAGAACGGCAAGTGATTATCTATCCCAATGGAGCGATTGGCTTATTTTCTTTGCCCCAGACAATCAATCCGTCCAATAGGGCCTGCCCCAGACAGTCAATCCGTCCAATAGGGCCTGCCCCTATCTATCTATCTATCTATCTATCTATCTATCTATCTATCTATCTATCTATCTATCTATCTATCTATCTATCTATCTATCTATCTATCTATCTATCTATCTATCTATCTATCTATCTATCTATCTATCTATCTATCTATCTATCTATCTATCTATCTATCTATCTATCTATCAATCCGTCCATATGAAACAATAAGGCAGTAACAAGTAACAGTGATCTGACTCTATGGAATGGAAGGGATAGGGCCTGCCTCATCGAGTGATATCCAACAACACTAAAAAGCTCATAAAGTGAGCCTCGAGTTAACACTTAGTGAATCCGTGATCCTCTACCAGATCAGCCCATTACCTAAGCTTTGACAGGCCCAGAGCAACACTGTTCCCTTGCCCAAAATTCTGATTTATTTCATAAAATACACATTTATGGCCGTTAAACAACTTCATGATGTAATTGAAAGCAACAAGCTGAACAATATAATTCAAAGATAATTTCAATGTGCCTAAGGCCCTAAAAATGCAGGCTGATGCCAAAGGGTGGGAGAGCAATTACACTTTCAACTATAATGGGTGATAGTGGTCAAATACTGTGCAAGAGAGAAAAATCCTTGCATGCAATTTGTTTGGAGATTTCACATTTTAAATCACAGGGTATAGCTGGATTCTTGCCTGAAACAAATGTATCCTTATTCTCAGCAAGCTGTACTGTACATGCATAAATCATCTTAAGAACATACAAGACTTGAAGTTAAAGGTGCACTTTGGAAGTTAAGTTTCTAGTTGTTTACCCTTATTTTTGGCTTGAGTGTTGACCGTGGGGTTCACACAATCCTTAGTTTTAAGCTAACAAACCAATTTTTGCAATATAAGCTTTTTTTTTATGGGCGTGGGAGTGTCGCTTTCTGTCCAATGAGGTGATTGATGGCCATTTAGAACGCTGCCGTTTAGAACGCCGCCGTTTAGAACACCGCCGTTTAGAACACCGCCGTTTAGAACACCACCGTTTAGAACATCGCTGTTTAGAACACCACCAAATCTTCTGTGATGTAACTTTAACAAAAATGCACCAAAGCAACTCTTGTATATCATTGAAAATATTAAAGAAAGAAGTGATAAAAAAAAACTCTTTAGCACAGGGTCTGGGTTATGGCAGTTCCCCACCATGCCTTTCAGGCTATGTAATTCACCTGCATTGAAAAGACAGAAAGTGCTGTCTGGTGTCCCTGCAATGACGCTCCTGTTGTATCTACAGACGATGCTCTGAAACTGAATGTAACTCTCTCTTCATATTCGCTTTGTTTGATTTTCCCATTTGACATGTGGTCTACAGAAAGAGGTTACGTGGAATGTCGAGATCGGTGAAATTTTCCAGTAGTTTTCCAGTGGTAGCATGTTATTGACCACCAATGTAACAATATTTCCACTAAGATTGTTTGCTGTACAATAATATTGTTCCCCTATGATACAGTGCAAACTTTGAAGAATAAATATTAAGCCTTACCCAAATACAAACATTTAGATACTTGACTTTTGAGCAAGAGGCCTCGCAACAAAGCCTCAACCCGCGACTCACACTGTGTTGACTCACCAAACAGTTTGCTCATAAAATACAATGAGCACAATTAAAAGGAGAAAAATGTCACTCTCAATCGCAGCGGAAGAATACCCGATACCTGAAGTCATATTTATTGGCTGTTACAGTCGGCCTGTGTGGTATTATGTGTTCTAGTTTTTGAAATAATTTGTTGGAAAACAAATGCCATTTTTTACAGTTGTGAAATAAAAAGTCACGTCAATATCTGTCATTAATTACAGGTTCTTTACGCTGAACTCAGAAAGCCTTGTGTGACTCTTTTGAATATGGATTAGACTGAATCCCCCCCCCCATTAGTACCCTACATCTCGCCAGTTCCCCAACCCCTGGAAAGACCTTCGGGTGTCCGCCACCTCTAACAGATCATTATAGCCCAGTTGGCGCTGGCTACACACCTTACTGTTTGGTATCTGGAATTTAAGTTAGTAAAACTAGGGCCTGTAAACCCGAGGTCGTTGGCTACTTCTAGCACAATGCTAATGAGGCGTGTTTTAGCCTCTGGAGCAAAAGTCCACTCTCAAAATAGTCCCTTATTGCCATTAATTATGACAAACATGGTTATTGGTAATATCAGTATTACATTGTTGATTGTCATTTTTACAAGGACATCAAATTAGTGGTGTTGGCCGCCATACATTTCTGCAGATAGGTCCTGGGGTACTTCTCTATAATATTAAGACATTATCAAGAGCAGGATGATTTGACTGATCCCAACTTAGATTTTTATTTAACCAGGGTTAAGTGCCTTGCTCAAGGACACATCAACAGGTTTTTAATTTTGTCAGCTCAGGTATTCAAACCAGTGACCTTTCAGTTACTGGTCCAACACTCTAACCACTAGGCTACCTGGCATTGTGATTGTGCATGTGAATAAACATTTTGCATTTTGACTTTTTCAATTTGAGTATGTCTCTTTCTCAGAGTTTTGGATGTGGTAGCATATGTTGGTGGTTTGTATAATTCCCCATGTGTATCCCCCAGTCTCGACCCAAACAGGACGAAGTTGGCCTTTCATCAAAAATTGGTTCTGGTTTTCGAAGATGGTGCCCTCTCCAACAGACCAGACGTGTGTTTTGGTTGAGGGAAAAATGCCAGTCGCTGCACGGGAAAATCTGTGCACTCCTCTTTTAAGTGAAATTAGTTATCCTAGTTTGTGGGTAGCTGCTCTGCTTGAGACAAAAAAGCTGTCTGAATCAAGTGCCTTGTCTTCTGGCTAGTGGTTCTGATGATTTGTCTTCTGGCTAGTGGTTCTGATGATTTGTCACAGAAGATTGGGTTACATGGTGATGACAGCGAATAGAGAATCTCTGTGGCTGACATTGCGTTAGCATGACGCTAACAGGGGGCAATGCCAATAACCTTTAACATGATACTAACGGGGTGGCAGGTAGCCGAGTGGTTAGAGTGTTGGAACCATAACCGAAAGGTTGCTGGATTGAATCCCTGAGCTGACTAGGTATTAATCTGTCATTCTACCACTGAACAAGGCAGTTAACCCTCTGTTCCTAGGCTGTCATTGTAAATAAGAATTTGTTCTTAACTGACTTGCCCAGTTAAATAAAGGTTTTTAAAAAATTACACTAACAGGGGGCAATGCCAATAACCTTTAGCATGACGCTAACAGGGGGCAATACCAATAACCTTAAGCATGACGCTAATAGGGGGCAATAGCAATAAACTTTAGCATGACGCTAACAGGGGGCAATACCAATAACCTTTAGCATGAGACTAACAAGGGGCAATACCAATAACCTTTAGCATGAGACTAACAGGGGGCAATACCAATAACCTTTAGCATGAGACTAACAAGGGGCAATACCAATAACCTTTAGCATGACACTAACAGGGGGCAATACCAATAACCTTTAGCATGAGACTAACAAGGGGCAATACCAATAACCTTTAGCATGAGACTAACAGGGGGCAATACCAATAACCTTTAGCATGAGACTAACAGGGGGCAATACCAATAACCTTTAGCATGACGCTAATAGGAGGCAATACCAATAACCTTTAGCATGAGACTAACAGGGGGCAATACCAATAACCTTTAGCATGAGACTAACAGGGGTCAATACCAATAACCTTTAGCATGACGCTAACAGGGGGCAATACCAATAACCTTTAGCATGACGCTAACAGGGGGCAATAGCAATAAACTTTAGCATGACGCTAATAGGAGGCAATACCAATAACCTTTAGCATGACGCTAACAGGGGTCAATACCAATAACCTTTAGCATGACGCTAATAGGAGGCAATACCAATAACCTTTAGCATGAGACTAACAGGGGGCAATACCAATAACCTTTAGCATGACGCTAACAGGGGGCAATACCAATAACCTTTAGCATGACGCTAACAGGGGGCAATGCCAGGAGGTATGCAAGTCTACAAGAACCTTGATTCCTTGATTATTCCTTGATTAGCATTGTTCCTTGAGATGGCTCTTATTTACAGACAAAGTAAACAATATTCTCCTGTTTAAATGCTCATTTTCATTATTGGATAACGAGTACTACTAATAATGTTGAATTTAATCTATTTTCAAATATTGTTCCCCTCTGTAGTAAAAACCCAGATCGAATTAAAGCTAATATTTCCTCAGGCAAACTAACCAACTTATTTGGTGTTTAACAAGTTCTTAGGGATGAATATATTCAGATAGGTAGCAAGCATGGTACAGATATAACGTCTTCTCTCTGTACGTCCATACTGTGAATTTAAGATAGGTACTTGAGCTTCTGGAAGGCTAATCTAAAACCAAAATAGTCCTAAAATCTTGTTATTATCTGTGGAAACAAACAATGTCAACCCCAAAGCACTTTACTCATCCATTATTTGGCCTCCCAGGCCTACCGAGTGTTCGGCATGTTGATGTGGAATTCTAACTTAGGCTTGGCTGCATCAAACGTTTTTGTATTTTGGCCCTTTAATGTAAAAAGGAAGTCTATATGGTGTTGTAAAACCCCGGGCCAAAATAAATCAGAGGGTTGCACAATAATGAAGGCGTTCAAGCATTTTACAAGGATAAGAAGGTGCCAGACTTCTTTTACCCTCATTTATAATCAGAACACATTGTAGTATGTGCTCATCCATGGTCTTATTTATAATCAGAACACATTGTAGTATGTGCTCATCCATGGTCTTATTTATAATCAGAACACATTGTAGTATGTGCTCATCCATGGTCTTCTAGCTTCAAATTCCTTTAATTTATAAATCCCCAAAGTGTTTGGTAGAATTGAACAGATACATCATGCTTGCAATTGGCTAAGTGACTGGCAATGCAAGAGAAACCTGTGGTGGTTTGCAGATACTGGCGTTGCTGTTATTGTTATCCAAGAAGCATTTTGGTTAGTTTCATTATTTGACACCACATGAATGACACAACACTGGTAGTAAAGGTATGAGAAGTCTGCTCTGACCAGAGGATCATCCTTTAGCTCTCATGAATAAGGACATTTTTGATCATAATGGTGACATCTTGTGTCTTTGCATCATTCATGTCTTGGTATTGTAGTGACCTTAACCTGACACCTAGCAACCTTGCCAAGAGGTTCCAGTCCCAGTCGGGGCTACCCCTGCAAATTCGCCAAATTGGTGTCAGAAGTAAGTGGGATGTTTCCCGTGAGGAGAGTGGAGATGGATGTAACCGTGATGGACTTGGAAGTGTGGGGACGCATTCTTCCAAAGGAAGAGGGTAGTGTAGTGAACTTCACACAACCCCTAGTGACCTTGTCAAGAGGTTCGGATGTCTTGGTGTACAAGCTCAGGTGTTGGGTTGACAGTTGTTGGACCTGGGTTCGAGTCCTGGTTGGTGCTTTATATCTCTGACTACATCCAGTTATTCCTTATTCAGTCTATTGCTCTGACTTTGATAATTGTTCAACAGGTCTTTAAGAGCAGCTGGTATCTTGAAAGTACATTGTGGAATTGTAGTTGCTAATCGTGAACCTGAAATTCGTCTCTGATTTTAACTATATGGTTCAAATGTGCATAATATACAATATAAAATAATAAAAATAAATAAATATAAATCCATATCTTACACGATTTAACCAGAAAATCCTTTGTTTTTGGAAAGGTCCAGTTGACCAAACGTCCTAAGCTTTTGTGTGTGAGCGTGAAGAGCTGTGCAACTTTCTGTCCAGTGAAGGTCATGCCCAGGGGACCCTTTTTGGCTCACAATGCCAAAAGCAAAAGTGCATCTTTAATCAATGAAAACATGTTTTATAGTATGAGAAGAAAAAAAAATGGCTTTGAATTGACGCACCACCACAGATGCATCACATTCGGTCCCAATCCAAATGTTAGGGAAATTGAGAATCTCTTATTGATTTAGTTTATAGCGATTTAAACAGGTGCAGCTGCAACTGTGAGCAAAAAACTGCCCACAAAATTGTTATATTTAAGACTTTCCACTGAGCCCCACAAGCTATTCAAATCCTTTTGGGCTATTTAAAGCATGAAATCAGACCAGCAGCAGGGTTAAGAATTGGCATTGAGGCAAATGCAATGCAGACATGTTTGTTTAATAATGTTAAGAGTACAGGAAGTTGCTCGCTGCCAGGAATATCTGCAGGGAAGTAAAAAGAAGACGAAAAAAACAACTTACAACCAAATAAATATTTCCCCCCAAATGCAACTAATCTTCTTATAATTAACTTTCACAACATGCTCCCATCATCTGTGTTTGTTGATGGTTAATTTGCGAGACGGGCAGCAGAGCAAACTGAACCTGGCTGGAAAACAGATCCTTGTGGGATATAAACACTCCCTTTATGTCACATATGATGAACAGAAACAAGCAGAGGAGGTAGCGAACATGACCTGGTATCGTGACATTACATGCCATGATTGAAAGGCCCTCGTTTACGACTGTGAACTACATGGGAACCTGAAACAATTAATTCTTTCATCACATGGGGTGGCTGAACAGATTGATGCAATTTTCCCAAATTGAACATGCCCCTTCATCATTGTTGATAGTGTTTGTTGGTCAATGGTGATTGTTCACTATGAACATCTGGTATTCTACTTTGCTTGTGTACAGTAAATTCAGGACATGAACTGAACAGTTGGGTGCATTTAAAAATGTTCCTTGTGCTGCAAATGGATGTAACTACACCGTTAGGGGAGTATTTCCAAAATGTATTTCATTACATGTGTTGTTAGATGATTGCAAACAAACTTGGCACTTGGTATCACCCTGTGAGAGAGTTGGTATCACCCTGTGAGAGAGTTGGTATCACCCTGTGAGAGAGTTGGTATCACCCTGTGAGAGAGTTGGTCACAAGATTTAGCGATTTCCTATTGCTGCAGCAGCGTTAAATGTTGTGGTATCTGTACAGACCAACCAAACAGTTCCCTAGTCTATCTGTACAGACCAACCAAACAGTTCCCTAGTCTATCTGTACAGACCAACCAAACAGTTCCCTAGTCTATCTGTACAGACCAACCAAACAGTTCCCTAGTCTATCTTGTCCGTTCACAATCTCTCCTCCTTGCTTTTTAGATGACCTCACATGCCCCCACCCCTCACACTTCATATGATAGTAATAGTTAGATCAGAAATTCAATACACTGCTATGCACCCCCCACCCCCACCCCCCCACTATAGGGAATTGATCAATGACATCATTCCTTTATATACTGCACCATGAGAGAAGCAAGGCCCACAGAAACCCTGCACCTTGTCAAGGTCCAACACATTTGGCGTAAGCCACTAACCCAAGGGACACGTCACTACACTCACCTCATCCCTCCTTAACCCCACTCCCACAAATAAAGAGCTGTCAAGCCCCCCATAGGGGGAGACCCCATCACTGCATGGTGTGTTTGTGTGTTTTTGTTGCTGCACGGCTCTGTAAACAAGGTCCTTCAGTCAGGGCAATGTTTGTGGCTCCGCTCTCCTGCACTCGTCCTTCTTAGGCTTAAGGACACTTTGTCAACTCACGATAGGATCTTTGACAGCCATATTATTCCAAGACTCCACACTGTTTTGAGGTTAAGATGTAGTTGGACAATATATATATATGTATTTTTTTTTAAGTTAACACTTGCAGGTATAATTTGTTATAAGCATGTATAAGCCTTGTCTCTATGAATCAATCTTTCAAAGGTTATCAGCAGGTTTGGACTGTGGTTCGGGGCAAAGTTGTAGACAACAAGCATACATCAAGAAAAATCATCAAGTAAGCTAAAAAACATTAGAAACACCTTCCTAATCTATTATTGAGTTGCATTCCCCCCCCCGAGAGGGTCATGGACTCTACAAGGTGTCGAAAGCGTTCCACAAGGATGCTGGCCCATGTGACTCCAATGCTTCCCACAGTTGTATCATTTTGGCTCAATTTCCTTTGGGTGGGGGACAACCCAGCAGCATTGCAGTTCTTGACACACTCAAACCAGTGTTCCTGGCACCTACTACCATACCCCGTTCAAAGGCACTTAAATATTTTGTCTTGCCCATTCACCCTCTTAATGGCACACATACACAATCCATGTCTCAATTGTCTCATGGCTTAAAAATCCTTCTTTAACCTGTCTCCTCCCCTTCATCTACACTGATTGAAGTGGATTTAACAGGTAACGTCAATAAGGGATCATAGCTTTCACCTATATTCACCTGCTCAGTCTGTCATGGAAAGAGCTAATGTTTTGTCACTGCGGGACGACAAGACTTGTTGTGTATCTCTGAACAGCTTGAATGACAAAATCATGACTTCAGATGTAATGACCAAATGGTAATAAACCGTTTTTAGATCCTCCACTCTCTCACACCAACTCTCCACCTTGTTGAAAGCTTGGATCGGCCTGTTCTCTGTCAAAAAAGGGAGAGAGCGAGAGAGAAAACAATGGATAGGAGTAGAAATGAGTGTAAAGGTGTGTGGCCATGAGCTATGTTATGGTATAACTCAGCTTCCTGGGCCAGAGAACTCGGTCTGATTTTCAATAACTCAGTTAGTTTTATTCTCTATGATTTATTCCCCCGGGCTTGATTCACCTCCGTAGCTGGGATTGACCTGCGTAGGTTTGCTTGGCATCTCAAGAGTCCAACTGGCTGGCTGCCCAGCGATGGAAAACGGGTGTGGCCGTGACAGAAAAAAAAGTGTGGGAAAACCAATAGACAGGTCCGCTAGAGACCTGGGTCCTGTCCAATCGATGAAAAACGTTTTTGCTACGGCGTGCCCTGCTGAACACGACCCTGGAGAGAGTTATTTTACTTAGCTTTACTATTGCAGATAGATTGTGGCTTCCATCAGTGTAATTGTCCGCATCATTTCCAATCCCCCATAAAACATTTAAAAAACATATACATGAAATGCATAGATATTATAAAAATATATTTTCCTTTGTTATGTTCCTCTAACCCTACCACCCCGCCCCTAATTGGAGTAAACTACTGGACAACAACACTTAGGAGAGATTGTTAACTGTCAGGACATAAGAAGTCCACCCAGAGCCATTAACAAGGGCATGCATACTCTGTACATTAAGCAAAGTAATGAAGCACAGTTATAAAGCCATTTTTAAAGTCTTTTTGAACAATGTAGATCTTAAGTATTAGTGTGAAGAGGTCTGGTTTGTTTTATTGGTTGAATATGATTCACACCTACTGCCCCACAGGATCTCTTCACAGAGTTACTAGTAAAAAGGTCTATTAACATTGGAAGCCACATTATAGTTATCCTCATAAGAACACCATAGCAGGATCTCGCAGGTCTGAATCATTGCTTGAGATCTCCTGATTTTTTTTTAAGGGTACACAGTTCTGGGACCCTTTAGGATATGAAAAATAGACTCTCTTGCCAAGACTAGCTCCATCAGGAGAGGCAGGTAAGCTGGGTCAAAGTAACGGACTGAAAGGAAAACACGATGTTATTCCATACACACACACACACACACACACACACACACACACACACACACACACACACACACACACACACACACACACACACACACACACACACACACACACACACACACACACACACACCAAGGGGTTGGGTTGTTTGGTCTACAGGGGGATGGGGGAGACCTTGGTGGTGTTTCATTCACAGTAAGATACTGTCGTTTGCAAGGGAGAGATGATTCTTAACATTAGTTTGCAAATTCACAATCCTATCAGTTATTTTAATCTCTGTGGTGATTTCGCAGGTTGCTGTGAAGAGATTTTTTTTTGACAAATTACAAGACCAGAGGGTGCGTACTTATTTAGCTTTACAAATAACAATTTGGTCATCTGCATAGCAATCAGTTAGGATGACTTTCAGGCATTTAGGTTTGTGTCATATTCTTCAATATGAATCTTATTGGGGTTTCCACCTGGCTCTGCCTTTGTCCAGAAATCACTTTGGATTTCCTTCCTTCCATCAGGATTTTGGACATAGAATAATTATGATGAGGTCATCATGGATTTAAAATAATATCAAAATATCAGTGTCTAAAATGGACAGTCCCTCAATCCTGTACTGAACCAATCCTGTACTGTTGGACTTAATTGTGATGAAATGCAGAGTGTTATTCTTATGTCTGGTCTTTCATTACGTTATTATTTTAATCTTATCACACAATAATTATTTGATTATGTTTACTTGGTTTAAATAGTGATGAAATAAAACCCAAACAACCGCTATCTTGTAACTGCATTTTGAACAAAAGCAAAGAGGAAAGAGGAGAAGACGAAAGTAGAAAGTGGAGAGAGGTTCAACTGACAGTGTTAATTAAGTCAGTCATGTAAATAGCAAACAGGCCGGAGGTGCCGCCACCACCAACAAGCGGTGTGAGGTTTCGTACTACTGCAGTTAAAAAGCACAAGTCTGTGGCCCTATTGAAAGCCTAGACCATTGTAAACACAGTCTGGAACAACATTAGTGTTAGGTAGGTGCTTTGAGCTTAGGGTGGTATCACTGTCTTCTCTCTCAACACCAGTACACAGAACCTTCTATCACAACACCAGTACACAGGACCTTCTCTCTCAACACCAGTACACAGGATCTTCTCTCTCAACACCAGTACACAGGACCTTCTATCACAACACCAGTACACAGGACCTTCTCTATCAACACCAGTACACAGGACCTTCTCTATCAACACCAGTACACAGGATCTTCTCTATCAACACCAGTACACAGGATCTTCTCTATCAACACCAGTACACAGGACCTTCTCTCTCAACACCAGTACACAGGATCTTCTCTATCAACACCAGTACACAGGATCTTCTCTATCAACACCAGTACACAGGACCTTCTCTCTCAACACCAGTACACAGGACCTTCTCTCTCAACACCAGTACACAGGACCTTCTCTCTCAACACCAGTACACAGGACCTTCTCTCTCAACACCAGTACACAGGATCTTCTCTCTCAACACCAGTACACAGGACCTTCTCTATCAACACCAGTACACAGGACCTTCTCTATCAACACCAGTACACAGGACCTTCTCTCTCAACACCAGTACACAGGACCTTCTCTCTCAACACCAGTACACAGGACCTTCTCTCTCAACACCAGTACACAGGATCTTCTCTCTCAACACCAGTACACAGGACCTTCTCTCTCAACACCAGTACACAGGATCTTCTCTCTCAATACCAGTACACAGGATCTTCTCTCTCAACACCAGTACACAGGATCTTCTCTCTCAACACCAGTACACAGGACCTTCTCTCTCAACACCAGTACACAGTACCTTCTCTCTCAACACCAGTACACAGAATATTCTCTCTCAACACCAGTACACAGGACCTTCTCTCTCAACACCAGTACACAGGATCTTCTCTATCAACACCAGTACACAGGATCTTCTCTATCAACACCAGTACACAGGATCTTCTCTCTCAATACCAGTACACAGGATCTTCTCTCTCAATACCAGTACACATGATCTTCTCTCTCAACACCAGTACACAGGACCTTCTCTATCAACACCAGTACACAGGACCTTCTCTATCAACACCAGTACACAGGACCTTCTCTATCAACACCAGTACACAGGACCTTCTCTATCAACACCAGTACACAGGACCTTCTATCACAACACCAGTACACAGGATCTTCTCTCTCAATACCAGTACACAGGATCTTCTCTCTCAACACCAGTACACAGGACCTTCTCTATCAACACCAGTACACAGGACCTTCTCTATCAACACCAGTACACAGGACCTTCTCTCTCAACACCAGTACACAGGACCTTCTCTCTCAACACCAGTACACAGGACCTTCTCTATCAGCACCAGTACACAGGACCTTCTCTATCAACACCAGTACACAGGACCTTCTCTATCAACACCAGTACACAGGACCTTCTCTATCAACACCAGTACACAGGACCTTCTATCACAACACCAGTACACAGGACCTTCTCTATCAACACCAGTACACAGGACCTTCTCTATCAACACCAGTACACAGGACCTTCTCTCTCAACACCAGTACACAGGACCTTCTCTATCAACACCAGTACACAGGACCTTCTATCACAATACCAGTACACAGGACCTTCTATCACAATACCAGTACACAGGACCTTCTCTATTAATACCAGTACACAGGACCTTCTCTATTAATACCAGTACACAGGACCTTCTCTATTAATACCAGTACACAGGACCTTCTCTATCAACACCAGTACACAGAACCTTCTCTATCAACACCAGTACACAGGACCTTCTCTATCAACACCAGTACACAGGACCTTCTATCACAACACCAGTACACAGGACCTTCTCTATCAACACCAGTACACAGGACCTTCTCTATCAACACCAGTACACAGGACCTTCTCTCTCAACACCAGTACACAGGACCTTCTCTATCAACACCAGTACACAGGACCTTCTCTATCAACACCAGTACACAGGACCTTCTCTCTCAACACCAGTACACAGGACCTTCTCTCTCAACACCAGTACACAGGACCTTCTCTATCAGCACCAGTACACAGGACCTTCTCTATCAACACCAGTACACAGGACCTTCTCTATCAACACCAGTACACAGGACCTTCTCTATCAACACCAGTACACAGGACCTTCTATCACAACACCAGTACACAGGACCTTCTCTATCAACACCAGTACACATGACCTTCTCTATCAACACCAGTACACAGGACCTTCTCTCTCAACACCAGTACACAGGACCTTCTCTATCAACACCAGTACACAGGACCTTCTATCACAATACCAGTACACAGGACCTTCTATCACAATACCAGTACACAGGACCTTCTCTATTAATACCAGTACACAGGACCTTCTCTATTAATACCAGTACACAGGACCTTCTCTATCAACACCAGTACACAGGACCTTCTCTATCAACACCAGTACACAGGACCTTCTCTATCAACACCAGTACACAGGACCTTCTATCACAACACCAGTACACAGGACCTTCTCTATCAACACCAGTACACAGGACCTTCTCTATCAACACCAGTACACAGGACCTTCTCTCTCAACACCAGTACACAGGACCTTCTCTATCAACACCAGTACACAGGACCTTCTCTATCAACACCAGTACACAGGACCTTCTCTCTCAACACCAGTACACAGGACCTTCTCTCTCAACACCAGTACACAGGACCTTCTCTATCAGCACCAGTACACAGGACCTTCTCTATCAACACCAGTACACAGGACCTTCTCTAT
The DNA here is from genome assembly GCA_023634145.1 of Thymallus thymallus. Classification (NCBI taxonomy): domain Eukaryota; kingdom Metazoa; phylum Chordata; class Actinopteri; order Salmoniformes; family Salmonidae; genus Thymallus; species Thymallus thymallus. The sequence continues at coordinate 32,588,319 of CM042406.1, forward strand.
CAACACCAGTACACAGGACCTTCTCTATCAACACCAGTACACAGGACCTTCTATCACAACACCAGTACACAGGACCTTCTCTATCAACACCAGTACACAGGACCTTCTCTATCAACACCAGTACACAGGACCTTCTCTCTCAACACCAGTACACAGGACCTTCTCTATCAACACCAGTACACAGGACCTTCTATCACAATACCAGTACACAGGACCTTCTATCACAATACCAGTACACAGGACCTTCTCTATTAATACCAGTACACAGGACCTTCTCTATTAATACCAGTACACAGGACCTTCTCTATTAATACCAGTACACAGGACCTTCTCTATCAACACCAGTACACAGAACCTTCTATCACAACACCAGTACACAGGACCTTCTCTATTAATACCAGTGCACAGGACCTTCTCTATTAATACCAGTACACAGGACCTTCTCTATTAATACCAGTACACAGGACCTTCTCTATTAATACCAGTACACAGGACCTTCTCTATCAACACCAGTACACAGAACCTTCTATCACAACACCAGTACACAGGACCTTCTCTATTAATACCAGTACACAGGACCTTCTCTATTAATACCAGTACACAGGACCTTCTCTATTAATACCAGTACACAGGACCTTCTCTATTAATACCAGTACACAGGACCTTCTCTATTAATACCAATACACAGGACCTTCTCTATTAATACCAATACACAGGACCTTCTCTATTAATACCAGTACACAGGACCTTCTCTATTAATACCAGTACACAGGACCTTCTCTATTAATACCAGTACACAGGACCTTGTCTATTAATACCAATACACAGGACCTTCTCTATTAATACCAATACACAGGACCTTCTCTATTAATACCAGTACACAGGACCTTCTCTATTAATACCAGTACACAGGACCTTCTCTATTAATACCAGTACACAGGACCTTCTCTATTAATACCAGTACACAGGACCTTCTCTATTAATACCAGTACACAGGACCTTCTCTATTAATACCAGTATACAGGACCTTCTCTATTAATACCAGTACACAGGACCTTCTCTATTAATACCAGTACACAGAACCCTTCCTTCCTCAAGATGGCCTCAGGGACCGTGACAAATGGATAACTGTATTGCTCTTTTTGAGTCAAACAGAATGCATATTAGTATTCTGACATTCTACTGTGTGTGTGTGTGTGTGTGGGTGTGAGTGTGTGTGGGTGTGCGTGTGTGTGAGAGAGAGTACTTATTTTTGTGTGCATGTGTGTGTGTGTGTGTGTGTGTGTGTGTGTGTGTGTGTAAGAGAGAGTACTTATTTTTGTGTGCTAGTGTGTGCGCCCCTCTGCATGGGAGATGACCCAGGCCGGTTCAAATTGCCTCATTAACAAATATTTCTATGTTGTCCTGGGCAAGGCAACAGAGATATTATTTCTCCTAATAATTGTGTGTGTGTTTGTGCGCGTGCATGTGTGTGTGTGGAGATGATGCCATATAAACAGTAAAATTGTGTCCCACTGACCCTCTGTAACCCTGCTGGTAGGCTGATAAACGGTGGGTTACAGGAAGGCTATGTTGATCCTGTCAATGGGAAGCTTTGATAGCTTTGATATCAGAAGAGTTCACAAGTTCTCTGCCTGGATTAACAGCATTGTGATAACAGTGTGTGTGTGTGGGTGGGTGTGTACGTGTGTGTGTGTTAGCGCTTGTGACATCTCAAACTCTCTCTCTGTCCCAACAGATCATCATCATGGTCCACATATCTGTATTATATGTGCCTGGTAACTGTGAGAGTTTGTGGTCTGTCAGTGTGTTTGTGTGTGTGTGTGTGGGGGGGTGTGTATGTCTATGTGTGTGTGTGTGTGTGTGTGTGTGTGTGTGTGTGTGTGTGTGTGTGTGTGTGTGTGTGTGTGTGTGTGTATGTGTGTGTGTGTGTGTGTGTGTGTGTGTGTGTGTGTGTGTGTGTGTGTGTGTGTGTGTGTGTGTGTTAACTGTGAGAGATGGTGGTCTGTCAGTCTGTAGTTATCCTCCAAACCATCCTTGTTCTTTGTAATCACCCCCCCCCCCCCCCCCCCCCCCCCCCAAGTGATTGGTTGATTACATTTAACTCAGACTAAAATAGCAGCGGTTTTACTGTGGAAACCACCATCAATCACTCAGGGGAGACGCTCTACAAACGATGGCTAGGTAAATAAACCCAGAGGCAGCGCCCACCCCTGTAACGGGTCAGTAGGCTCAGTAGTAGGGGGCTAACCCGACTCCCCGGACCCCCTCCCTGGGTTTCACACCCCGGCCTGGCCCGGCCTGGCTGCCTGTCCCCCTCCATCGTCTTGATAAGGGGTGAGCCGACACCTCTTGTTGTTTAGGCTCCTGCTGAGAAGTGCTGTTGCCACTTTTCCCTTTGTCAGGCCCTTTAATCTCACTCCTCTGGAAGCGTTGTGGAGAAGAGAAGCCATGCATGATACAGATACATTATCAGTGGAATCTGGAAGACCATTGAATGATAGCGTCAACGGCTCCTGATAAGCAGAATTAAATGTTTTGAAACCAAAGCGTGACTTGATTTTCACACATTTGTAAATATCTTGACAACCTTGCTCCGCTTCCACACACGCATGCACACTGCCCCACACGCACGGCTATACCCCCCCCCCCCCACACACACAAACACACAAAGGCTGAAACGCAAACAGTACATGTCGCTTATTTGCTCTGCTGCTTGTTTGCTGACTCTGGTCTCTCCCCCTGGGCGGCCGAGCTCTCAAGTTCCTCCTCAGCCCCCGAATCAGCTCATCCTACGATCCAGCACAGCGGAGAGAGCAATAAGTTCCTCCTCAGCCCCTGAATCAGCTCATCCTGATGGAGAGAGCAACAAGGGGAGATGGGGGCCGAAACAAAGAGCCTGGTGAAGTATTTTCTCTGCAAACCTCAGCTCTCTGAGACACTGGAGATCAGGTTTTCACTCAGAAATTCATCACAATGTCTTCCCTGCTTCCATCCACCCCTCCACCCCCCCCACCCACCCCCCGAGAGAGCAAACACAAACCAGTGGCTTGAAGGAACTCTGCGACCTGAGGGGGGTCAGAGGGGGTGGGTTCAGTAACACGCAGGCAAGCATCCCCAGAATACAGAGCACCCCTGCCAAAGTTAACAGATAGCAGGGATTCAGTATCAAAGTTGATCATATTTGGCTCCACAAACACAATAGTCCATTGGAAAAATACGAGCCCAAGGAGTTCCCCCCACTGATTATTTAAATAGAACATGTTTAATTATGAACATTGGGGAAATCAAACTGTGGTGCCCTGGGTATTTTCACCAGGTTCCCTACCAGGAGTAAAAGCATAGCTTGGGATTTTGACTAACCCCGACTTACACTCTGCTTCCCTGTAGTCATCCTCCTATGGCGTTTACTGTTGCAGTTCTTCCCTTCCTCTGAAGTTCATTCTGACTCCTGGTTAGTGAAGCAACAGAAAACTGGGCTGAACAGCTATATATTTCCTTCAGAAGAAAGAAATGAACAAAGAGGGAACTGAAGAAAGAAAGAAAGAAAAAGAAAGACAGAAAGACAGAAAGAAAGACAGAAAGACAGAAACATGCATTCACCTAGTCAAGCATACCGTTGAATAGTCATTTTAAGTTATTTACGGTAATTCAGTGAGGATAGACTCTTAACTTAGGTTGCCATGCATTAATTGTACTTTCAGGTAAGTTAATGTTTATTCCAAGTCAGGATTTCTCTATAAAGATGCCATGTACTGTAGGACACATCTATTGCTTACTCAGCACCTTGCCTATGCACAGTGCATGGCTCACAGTCATAGATTTGGCCTGATCTCATAATCTAGTTACCATTGGTGGTATTCTTCTCATTTCAGATCTTCGTGGTTGAAATTAGGCTCAACTCCATGCTGGGTTATTTTTCCATCATTATGTATTTCATATTGTTTATGTCCTTAACACTAAACCTTGAGAGGTTCAAGGACCTGTGTCTGATTGGATTCAAGCCCACTGAGGTTTTTAATTCATTTTCTAAAGGCTGTATTAAAACAACTGGGCATGCTCACTGTGACTGACTTGGGATTGTAACGAGCTATGGTAAATATAAGTTTGGTAACACTTTATTTGAAACACGTGTGTATAACGTGTGTACAATGCTTGGTATGAACATTCATAACTCCTTTATAACAGCCTACTTTAAGTTCACAAATGCCTATACTTATGATGCATTAAAAACATATTGACCATAAAAACATCCAATCAGATTCACATCAGTGAGCCAACATGAGAGGGAGCGCAGTCTGTTGGATATCTTAACATCTACCTGTTGTCCAGGTGTACTGTATAACCTGTACTGTTGCAGTTCACTGACATTTAATGTACAAACAAATGAATCACTTCCTGGAAGCCTGGAGTGACACTATTAATCATTACCATTGAATCATTACTATTGAAAAATACAAGAGTTTGTGTATTGTATTGTTAGAGGTAATTGTTATTAAGAATGACAGGGCAAATACATCTTATTGGTTGAAGAATTACTGACAAATGCACTTATACATTGTGTATATTTTTCAAGAAACACATTAACAATATACATGGAGAAAAGAATGTAGAGTGTATATAAATTACTTTTAAAAGGACATTCTTGACCCATGAAGACATTGTCACTCAAATGGTTTGGCAGACGCCACTGGTTCGTGAATGAGAAACATACGCTTGTGAATGTCATAAACCGATCACATAGTTCAACGATGGCCATCTACAGGTAGGACTAGGTAAGACGCCCTTGACTTGAATGAACCCTTGACCTGATTTTCATAATTTGCCTATTCCATTCACATCTAATGTATACATGAAACTTCTGCTAATGGGGCAACTATTGCTTTGGGGCAATTGGGATGTCATTCAGGGTAGGTTTCAGGCATAAACGACATGAGTGGTTGCTTTAGGAGCCTGACCCCCCAGGGGGCCCTCATTGATTGTGTTGTTCTCACTCAGATATCATATTAGCATGGCATAGGTCATTACAAAATGTGTAAAATTGCAGGAAATTTGTTTTAAAACTGCAAATCTCCAGCCCATGGCAAAAGGAATAGAATTGCATATAAAATTGCAAAGTTTTCTTTCTGTTTAGAATAGCAGAAAACTTGCTTTAAAACTGTGCCATTATATACACACAATTAAATAGATTCGAAAACATAACAATAAAAGTTGTGTCCAGAAGGCAGACTAGAATTGGTGTCCATAAAAAAAAATACAGATACATCTCTCTCTCTCTCTCTCTCTCTCTCTCTCTCTCTCTCTCTCTCTCTCTCTCTCTCTCCCCCCCCCACCACCACCCACACACTCACTGAGTGAGTGACACACACACACACATACACACACACACACACACACACACACACACACACACACACACACACACACACACACACACACACACACACACACACACACACACACACACGCACACACACACACACACACACACACACACACACACACACACACACACACGCATAGCCGCCAGAGTTGATCTGAGCTGCAGGTGGCTTCTGGTGTGTTCATGACCATGACTTCCTGAACACACAGCTTACTATCAGAGCTGCAGCTCAGCCTCAGCCAAGCACAACAGACCATACCTATGAGACCCACCTCAAATATTAGTCAGATCATGTTCCTCTTTTTTATTTGAAGGGATGAGGGCCTACGAGGCTCAGAGAGCGTGACTTTATACACATTGTGTTTCAAGTCCGTTTTATCTTTGTCATGCTCATTGTCACATGGATGTGGGAGGGATTTCGATTTGAGCATCAATGACTACTCTATTTGAAGTGGGCTTTGTAATGTTAATAATATAATCATAATAATTGAATGTAATAATATATAAATAATTATAATAATGTTCTACCATGTTTTTCCGTATTCGTTTTGCAACAAAAACAGGCAGAAGTAAAGTGAATTTCCTGAAAAGAAGAAGCTACATTGTCAATGTTATTGTTGTAAAATAAACACAAATTCGTAGGAAATTATTAATCTTCAATAAATGTATTATTATTATGAATTGAAAAAATATGATTTTTTTTCACCTTTATTTAACCAGGTAGGTCAGTTGAGAACAAGTTCTCATTTGCAACTGCGACCTGGCCAAGACAAAGCAAAGCAGTGCGACAATAACAACAACAACAACACAGAGTTACACATGGGAAATAAACAAACGTACAGTCGATAACACAATACAAAATCTATATATAGAGTGCAAATGTAGTGCAAAATGCAGTAAGGTTAGGAAGACAATAAATAGGCCATAGTGGCGAAATAAATTACAAATTAGCATCAACACTGGACTGATAAATGTGCAGATGATGATGTGCAAATAGAGATACTGGAGTGCAAACGAATGAATGAAGGAGGCCTCAGTTCACCAGAAACATCTTCATTAGGGAGAAAACGTTTAGAAACTGGGTGAAATTAGTCCAATAAGAATGATTAATTCTCGTCAATGTTTCAAACTCTGTGTCCGACTAAACAGGAACCATGGTGGCTGGTTAGACGGGGGGAAAACACCAGTGAGGTAACAAATCTCACAGCTGAGGAAAGTAATTTTCTCCATGAAGCATCATCACATGAATCATAGTGGAAATCAACAGTAATACCAAGGTTCAGTACATCAGTTCACATGAATCATAGTGGAAATCAACAGTAATACCAAGGTTCAGTACATCAGTTCAATCCCACCGACCAAGTTTTTGTGTCCAAAAAATCATACATGTAAATTTGATGGTGCCAAAAGTTCTTTGAAGTCAAAGGTCATTTATGACAGGCCCCCTTCCTAATTATATAAATATTTCAAATGAATGTGAACCACCCCATAACATAATACTGTGACACATGCCTAGCCGGCTTATAATGAGAAATAAGCTAAATGTGTTATTTTCTTTTATTGAAATACATTTTATAATTGCAGGGTGTGACTGACTTCAGAACCAAACTAATTACATGGATTTATATGGTCTTTAACATGTCACCCCTGCATGGCTAGAGCTATTCCTGTCTGTGTTTCACAAGGGCTGCCTTACTTTTGGTAAGGCTCTATATGCTTGAGGTAGGGTACATCACAAACGTCAAAATATAAACATTAGAGACACCACCTTATCAGTTTTGGATAAAGCAGTGTGGTATCTGACTAACTGTTAATCATTTTACTGCAGGGGGCTACATCAGGGTGTTTCTTTGTAGTCTTAAAAAAATCTAATTTGAAACAAAAGTATACACCTCACACACATGTTCATGGGCTTAAAAAAAGAAGACATGTGTACTATGTCAGATATAGAGTTGAAATGTATTCCATTTTTAGTTTCCATCCCAATATTACACTTTATATCTTATAGGATAGGTTGCACAATCTGATAGGATTTTATTTCTGATTCTAATAGGGTTTTGTTATTGGAATCCTAAAGGATTATTTTTTATTAGAGACTTGCCCGAAAGATGCAGAGAGGGGTGGAGCTACCACTCCGCTTATGCTCCACGTTTTATTACTGTATCTTTTCTCATGTTCTTCCCCCAAATCCAGTATCTGACGCAATTACGCAAGATTTTAGTTCTGGGTTTTCCTGCAGTCAAATGACCAAATCGTCCTCTAGTGGCCTCATGGGTGGAATGTTATTAAACAATTTCATAATGTCATAATTAATAAGCCTTACCTTTAAAAAACCTGCCGAAAATCCGGTGTTTCTATGTCAAACGGTTTTGCTATATTTCAGTCTTCTGTGATAACTCAAAATGTTATTTTTTTAAGCCCATGACCATGTGTGTGAGGTGTATACTTTTGTTTCAAATTAGATTTTTTTAAGACTACAAAGAAACACCCTGATGTAGCCCCCTGCAGTAAAATGATTAACAGTTAGTCAGATACCACACTGCTTTATCCAAAACTGATAAGGTGGTGTCTCTAATGTTTATATTTTGACGTTTGTGATGTACCCTACCTCAAGCATATAGAGCCTTACCAAAAGTAAGGCAGCCCTTGTGAAACACAGACAGGAATAGCTCTAGCCATGCAGGGGTGACATGTTAACAGCCGTATAAATCCATGTAATTAGTTTGGTTCTGAAGTCATTTAAAGTCACTGAGCACTTCAAGCTTTGTGCTCGATTTTATACACCTGTCAGCAATGGGTGTGGCTGAAATAGCGAAATCCACTAATTTGAAGGAGTGTTCACATCCTTTTGTATATACAGTTTATTCTGAAAAGTATTCAGACCACTTTACTTTTTCCACATTTTGTTACGTTACAACCTTATTCTAAAACTGATGAAATTGTTTTTTTCCCCCCTCATCAATCTACACACAATACCCCATAATGACAAAGCAAAAACTGGTTTGCAGAAATGTTTGCTAACTTATAAAAAAATATCACACTTACATAAGTATTCAGACCATTTACTCAGTACTTTGTTGAAGAATTTTTGGCAGAGATTACAGCCTCAAGTCTTCTTGGGTATAACGCTACAAGCTTGGCACACCTGTATTTAGGGAGTTTCTGCAATTTTTTGCAGATCATCTCAAGCTCTGTCAGGATGGATGGTGACCCTCGCTGCACAGCTATTTTCAGGTCTCTCCAGAGATGTTCGATTGGGTTCAAGTTTGGTCTCTGGCTGGGCCACTCAAGGACATTCAGAGACTTGTCATGGCTGTGTGCTTAGGGTCATTAACCTGTTGGAAGGTGAACCTTCGCCCCAGTCTGAGGTCCTGAGTGCTCTGGAGCATGTTTTCATCAAGGATCTCTCTGCACTTTCTCTGACTTGGTGGTTCCAAACTTCTTCCATGTAAGAATGATGGAGGCCACTGTGTTTTTGGGGACCTTCAATGCTGCAGAATTCTTTTGGTACCCTACCCCAGATCTGTCCTTCGACACAATCTTGTCTCGGGATCTCTACGAACAATTCCTTCGACCTCATGGTTTGTTTTTTGCTCTGACATGCACTGTCAACTGCGGGACGTTATATAGACAGGTGTGTGCCTTTCCAAATCATGTCCAATCAATTGAATTTACAACAGGTGGACTACAATCAAGTTGTAGAAACGTCTCAAGGATGATCAATGGAAACATGATGCACCTGAGCTCAATTTCGAGTCTCATAGCAAAGGGTCTCAACACTTATGTAAATAAGGTATTTCTGTTTTTTGTTTTTGTATACATTTGCTACCTGTTTTCGCTTTGGTCATTGTGGGGGTAAATTAATTTAATACATTTTAGAATAAGGCTGTAACGTTACAAAATGTCAAAAAAGTAAAGGAGCCTGAATACTTCCATATCTTTGTGTTACTCTACATAAAAATGTATTTTTCGTCTACTTATATGCAATATAAAGATGCTATGCACTGTGGTCTTACTGACTGTGGCCATACTGTCCTGGTGGCCATACTGTACTGGTGGTCATACTGTCCTGGTGGCCATACTGTACTGGTGGTCATTCTGTCCTGGTGGCCATACTGTACTGGTGGTCATACTGTACTGGTGGCCATACTGTACTGGTGGTCATACTGTACTGGTGGTCATACTGTACTGGTGGTCATACTGTCCTGGTGGCCATACTGTACTGGTGGTCATACTGTACTGGTGGCCATACTGTACTGGTGGTCATACTGTACTGGTGGCCATACTGTACTGGTGGTCATACTGTACTGGTAGCCATACTGTACTGGTGGTCATACTGTACTGGTGGCCATACTGTACTGGTGGTCATACTGTACTGGTTCTCATACGGTACTGCTGGTCATACTGTACTGGTTCTCATACGGTACTGGTGGTCATACTGTACTGATGGTCATACTGTACTGGTGGTCATACTGTACTGGTACTCATACTGTACTGGTGGTCATACTGTACTGATGGTCATACTGTACTGGTGGTCATACTGTACTGGTTCTCATACGGTACTGGTGGTCATACTGTACTGGTGGTCATACTGTCCTGGTGGTCATACTGTACTGGTGGTCATACTGTACTGGTGGCCATACTGTACTGGTGGTCATACTGTACTGGTGGTCATACTGTACTGGTGGTCATACTGTCCTGGTGGCCATACTGTACTGGTGGTCATACTGTACTGGTGGCCATACTGTACTGGTGGTCATACTGTACTGGTGGCCATACTGTACTGGTGGTCATACTGTCCTGGTAGCCATACTGTACTGGTGGTCATACTGTACTGGTGGCCATACTGTACTGGTGGCCATACTGTACTGGTTCTCATACGGTACTGCTGGTCATACTGTACTGGTTCTCATACGGTACTGGTGGTCATACTGTACTGATGGTCATACTGTACTGGTGGTCATACTGTACTGGTACTCATACTGTACTGGTGGTCATACTGTACTGATGGTCATACTGTACTGGTGGTCATACTGTACTGGTTCTCATACGGTACTGGTGGTCATACTGTACTGGTGGTCATACTGTCCTGGTGGTCATACTGTACTGGTGGTCATACTGCACTGGTGGCCATACTGTCCTGGTGGTCATACTTCTAATGAACCCGCAGCCTTGAATCAATGCCATATTGTGGCAGTGAATAAAACTGTGGTTCTGGTAGCTCAGTTGGTAGAACATGGCAACGCCAAGGTTGTGTGTTAGATTCCCACGGGGGACAAGTATGGAAATGTATGCATTCACTACTGTAAGTTGCCCTGGATAAGAGCCTCTTCTAAAAGGAAATTCTAAATTAAGACGTTGTAGTTAATTAGTTAGTTAGCAACTGCTCCTTTACTCTTGCTAGCTACCATAACTGATATACCTGTGTGCAACTTATCATTGATCTATGAAAATCAGTATCTTCATTCTCACCTTTTTGGATATCCAAAACGAGTTTGGACAAAGTTCCCCTGCTGACCAATGACTGATGTGTATGTTTAACAGAATCCAGACCCCTTTGAAACAGAGGTGGGAGCTTCCTACTGGTCCTTGTACTTTCCATTCCCCTGCCTGAAAATGGAACTTCTGTTTTGAATGATCACCACATTTTCTGAGACACATTTCAGCAACGGCTAAATATATCTGAATGGAAGACATTTATATGTTCATGAATTTCAAATGTTACTATGCTTTTTCTAACTTTCACTTTTCAAAGGCTGATCCCAGACAATTCATCATGTCAATGACTGACTTCTTTCATCTTCTACTGTAAACACAAGACAGCCGAGTCTCTTCCACTCAAAGCTTATGGGAAAAAAACAGTCAAAAGGAAACGTAGTTCAATGCGTCGACTGAGCACCCGGATTTAAGCAGGATGGCAGGATTTGTACCTGAAATTCACTCTAAGCCATTCTCAAATACCTCAAAACAGTTGGATGTTATTTTTTCAGCTTAAGACTTGGCAGGTGTGCAACATGACTCTCAATAGCAGCATGGAAGATGATCATATTCTTCCAACACAAAACCATATTTAAAAGCAGGGGTGGATGAGAGGGTGGACGTCTTGGCACATAAACTGTTACTGCATTTCTGCATGTGTTTTGTAATTGGATTAATACAAAAGGGGGCAAAGAGGAATTCCTCTCGTAAATTGAGGGCTGAAGAAATACACGTTTTGGTCTCATACATCCAGGCCATGAAATACACGTTTTGGTCTCATACATCCAGGCCATGAAATACACGTTTTGGTCTCATACATCCAGGCCATGGAATATACGTTTTGGTCTCATACATCCAGGCCATGAAATACACGTTTTGGTCTCATACATCCAGGCCATGGAATATACGTTTTGGTCTCATACATCCAGGCCATGAAATACACGTTTTGGTCTCATACATCCAGGCCATGAAATACACGTTTTGGTCTCATACATCCAGGCCATGGAATATACGTTTTGGTCTCATACATCCAGGCCATGAAATACACGTTTTGGTCTCATACATCCAGGCCATGGAATATACGTTTTGGTCTCATACATCCAGGCCATGAAATACACGTTTTGGTCTCATACATCCAGGCCATGGAATATACGTTTTGGTCTCATACATCCAGGCCATGAAATACACGTTTTGGTCTCATACATCCAGGCCATGAAATACATGTTTTAGTCTCATACATCCAGGCCATGGAACGCACGTTTTAGTCTCATACATCCAGGCCATGAAATACACGTTTTGGTCTCATACATCCAGGCCATGGAATACACGTTTTGGTCTCATACAGCCACCCACCCACCATCTTCCCAACCCCAACTCCCCCACCCCCACCCACACCCACTCACCATTTTCCCAAACCTAACTCCCCCACCCACACCCACCCACATATTTTCTCAAACCCAACTCCCCCACCCACACCCACCCACCATCTTCCCAAACCCAACGCCCCCACCCACACCCACCCACCATTTTCACAAACCCAACCCCTCCACCCACACCCACCCACCATTTTCCCAAACCCAAACCCAACCACCCCACCCACACCCACCCACCATTTTCCCAAACTCAACTCCCACACCCATACCTACACACCATCGTCACAAACCCAACTCCCACACCCACCCACCATCTTCCCAAATCCAACTGCCACACCTACCCACCATCGTCCCAAACCCAACGCCCTCACCCACACCCACCCACCATATTCCCAAACATAACAGCCCCACCCATCAACACCCACCATCTTCCCAAACCCAACACACACCCACACACCATTTTCCCAAACCCAACTTCCCCACACGTCAACACCCACAATCTTCCCAAACTCAACGCCCCCTACCAACACCCACCCACCATCTTCCCAAACCAACTCCCACACCTACCCACCATCTTCCCAAACCCAACACCCCCACCCACACCAACCCACCATCTTCCCAAACGCAACTCCCACACCCACACCTACCCACCATCGTCCCAAACCCAACGGCCTCACCCACACCCACCCACCCACCCACCATTTTCCCAAACCCAACGCCCCCACCCATCAACAACCACCATCTTCCTAAACCCAACACCCAACACACACCATTTTCCCAAACCCAACGCCCCCACACATCAACACCCACCATCGTCCCAAACCCAACGCCCTCATCCACACCCACCCATCCACCATATTCCCAAACTCAACACCCCCACCCATCAACACCCACCATCTTCCTAAACCCATCGCCCTCACCAACACCCACCCACACACCATCTTCCCAAACCAAAATGCCCCCCCCCCCAAAAAATTCCCTTTTCAAAAAATAAAAAAAATAGAAACTGCTGCGAGCGATCCCCTTCCAGTGAGTGGTTTATGTAAAAGGCTAAACAAAATAACAGCAGTGTGATGAGGGATGACGATGAAGGGTGCTGGGGCCTCGCTGAGGTTTGATCTCTCTCCAAGAGCAACTTGGGTAACCTTAGCCAAACATCCCCAACGAGCACTCTGTGTGTTTCTTTCTCCTTTCACCCAAGGTGTCTAGATGAAACAACTACTTTGTGAGACGCTAGACAAAACAATTGTCACATTGATGTTGTGAAAGGTACTGTGGCAAATGTTCCTGTGAAAATGTTCCTTTATTGTTGTCGTGAAGTTCGACACTGAATGTTGTTTCAACGTTTGGTTCACTGAGAGACAGCACCTTGTGCAGTGTGGGTCTCTCGGTTCAACTCGACAAATAAACACAGCAATTTTTGTATTCAACGTAAGAGATTTTAGTAATGGAAGCCTACGGAAGGGCTTGCAACATGGGAGATTAAAAGATAAATTATGTCATATAAACCTCAAAGAGTAAACCTCACCTTCATAAAGGTGTCTTCAAAAGTACTGAAATAAACCAAATACACCGATACAGTATAAAATACATTTTTCTCAATATATGTAAGTGTATAGATGTCTTTTTGTAATGTAGTTATAAAACTCAGCAGTAAAATGACTATTCAACATACAGTCAAGTCCTCCAGTAAATCAGGTCGTTTCATAAAACCAAACAGTTGCTTTCCTCTTTTATTATAGATTTTTTTCAGACATGCACAAATTACACTGAGAGCATGACTGTATCTTCTCAGAGCTCAACCTGTAACCGTGCTGTCTGGTTTACGACCAACTGTATCTTCTCAAGACACCTCTGACCACAGCTTTGACCTCTGACCTGCTTAGTGCCGGTCAATGTGGTGAAGGCACTTCATAGGTAAGCCTACCCTCACATGGTAACCTCACCTTTGCCAACACTCGAGGACGGCTATTGTTTCAGTGAAGCGGTACAGTTGACTTCAGGGACAGACTAGGACCAGAAAGGAGGCCAGGCAATTTTAACACATTGGCCCATTTTCTTCCTCAAGGCCCCCATTATTCAGACCGGCCCATATGGCGTTGGCCAGAACTGCCCTATGGCCAGTCAGTCTCTAGTTGACTTCAGAGTGTGCTGGTGGGTGGTGAAGGTTGGCAACAACACCTCCACGTTCAGCCCCCTCCTGTACTCCCTGTTCACCCATGACTGCGTGGCCACTCACATCTCCAACTAAATAATCAAGTTTGCTGACGACACAACCGTGGTAGGCCTGATTACCAACAACGACGAGACAGCCGAAAGGGAGGAGGTGAGGGCCTGTCATGCCAAATCGTGTCCCCCGGCCAAATAGTGTCCCCTTCTGCGTCACAATGGGATTCGATGCATTCTAGCTTCTGTTGATAGGGCTGTTGCTAGAACTTGAAAAATGTGTAATTATTACCTCAGAATTGCTCTCCAAGGATGACACATCCCTCCGTAGCGTATTCCAAATGGGACTGCGACAGGTTGTTCAGACGGAGTTGGTGTGTAGAGACGACGCTGCGTCTCTCTCTCAGCTCATGCAGATGGCGGCCTGTTGCAGTCGCATGGACGGTTACCACTAGGTCAGGTTTTCCTCTGGCGCAGCAGGCTGCATTGGAGCCTATGGAGTTGGGATCCGCTCTGGTCCCAGAGGCATCAAGCAGGTGGACACGCCGCATGCTCCTAATGCGGGAAGAGAGGCCATTATCCCGCTCACTGCCATCTTCGTCAGGCTCACCAGGGAGGAGGTGACAAGCCACACAGTCCTGCGTCCACTCAGGTTTGCCTAGTCTCCCCGGTATCATGTACTGCTAATGGTGATTTGTTAGTGTCGGTGAAGTTCATCGATAGGTCCCTAGTACGCCAACTGGGCCTGCCGTTGACCCCATTATCGCCACCTTTGACTGTGGCCACCCTTGACAACCGGCCACTGGGGTCCGGTCGTATAGAGGAGGCTACGGCTCCCTCGCTGATGGTGGTTAATGGTAGGCACAGTGAGGTTATTTCATTTTTTGTGATTGATTCTCCCACATTTCCTATTGTGTTAGGTCTTCCCTGGCTAGGTTTCCATAACCTGGTTATTTCCTGGACTGCTGGGGAGATTAGGGACTGGTCGCAGGGCTGCCAAGGGAGTTGTCTACCGCCTGCCGTCTGTGCCACATCGGTGGAGAGCCCCGCCAGTACCGCCCACGTCTCCATTCTGGAGGAGTTCCAGGATCTAGCTTGCGTCTTTTCCAAGTCCCAGGCGACACGGCTGCCCCCTCACCGGCCCAATGACTGCGCCATTGAACTAAGGAAGGACGCGCCGTTGCCCAGGAGTCACACCAACCCCGTCTCCTACGCCGAGACCAAAACCATGGCTGCGTACAAGTTTCTATGGCAGGGCTTTATTCGTCCCTCCACTTCACCTGCCTCCTAGAGTTCTTCTTTGTGAAGAAGAAGGATGGAGGTCTGCGCCCATGCATTGACTACCGAGCTCTGAACAAGGCTACTGTAAGGTATGCTTATCCACTTCCCGTCATCTCGGTGGTCATTGAGCAACTGCATGGGGCACGCTTCTTCATCAAGTTAGACCTCAGTAGTGCGTATAATCTGGTGCGTATCAGGGAGGGAGACGAGTGGAAGACAGGCTGTCTTCCACAACATCAGGCCATTATGAGTATCTAGTTATGCCATTTGGTCTGATGAATGCTCCATCGGTTATCCAGGCCTTTGTGAATGACGTGTTTAGAGACATGCTGGGTTGTGGGGTGGTTGTGTAGATCGACGACATACTGGTGTATTCGGCTACGCTTGCCCAGCATGTCGCCCTGGTTCGCAAGGTGCTTGGAAGATTGTTGGAGCATGACCTCTATTTTAAATTGGAGAAGTGTTTGTTTTTCCAGTCGTCTGTCTCCTTTTTAGGCTTCTGGATTACCACTTCCGGGGTGGAGATGGAGGGACTGGCCCGTTCTGACTATGGTCAAGGCGTTACAGAGGTTTTTGGGTTTCGCCAACTACTGCCGGCGCTTCATCAGATCCTTCAGTTCTTTAGCCGGTACCCTCACCTCACTGCTCTGGACCCCAGAGGCAGATAGAGCGTTCCAGAGACTGAAGGAGATGTTCACCACCGCGCCGGAATTTGCGCACCCAGACCCCTCCCTACCTTTCATCGTGGAGGTGGACGCCTCGGAGACTGGTGTAGGGGCTGTGCTTTCTCAGAGGTCTGGTACGCCTCCAAAGTTGTGCCAGTGCACTTACTACTCCCACAAGTTAACACAAGCCGAACGCAACTACGACGTGGGCGATCGGGAGTTACTGGCGGTGAAGAAGGATCTGGAGGCATGGCCGCACTGGCTGGAGGGTGCTAAACATCCGGTACTCATACTAACCGACCACCGCAATCTGCAGTACATTGGAGCAGCGAGGAGGCTAAACCGTCGCCAGGCCAGGTGGGAGCTCTTCTTCACCATGTTCAACTACACCTTGTCCTACCGACCCGGGTCCAATAATGTTAAGGCCGACGCCCTGTCTCGCCACCACGAGATGGAGGAGATCGGTCAGGAGCCGACAGCCATCATTCCCTGCACACGGATAGTGGCCCCTATCGTGTGTGAGGTGGACAGAGAGATCAGACGTGCCACTCAGAGGGAGCCGACGCCGGAAGAGGTACGCGATCAACTGCTGACCTGGGCTGCTGTGCCGGGCTCACACCTCACCTTCGTCTGGTCACCTGGGTATCGGTAGGACCATCACCATCTTGGCGGAGAAGTACTGGTGGCCCACTCTGGCTAGGGACGTTCAGATCTACGTCACCTCCTGCTCCACATGTGCCCAGTGCAAAGCGCCCAGACACACTTGAACGTTGCCACAGCGACTGTGGTCCCATCTGTTTATTGACTTCCTCCGGGAATTACCTGAGTCAGATGGGTATACCACCATCCTGGTTGTTGTGGACAGGTTCTCTAAGGCTTGTCGCCTCCTCCCACTGCGGGGAATGCCTTCGGCCCTACAGACCGCAGAGGCCTTGTTCACTCATGTATTATGGGGTACCCGGAGGACATTGTCTCTGATCGGGGCCCTCAGTTTACATCACAGGTTTGGAAGGCCTTCATGTCCCGCTTGGGGGTCTTGGTCAGCCTTACCTCCTGGTACCAACCCCAATCTAATGGGCAGGTTGAAAGGGTAAACCAGGAAGTCAGCAGGATCTTAAGGACATGTTATCATATCATAACCGTCTGGGGGAGTGGGCATCATTTCTGCCTTGGGCAGAATATGCCCAGAACTCATTACGCCACTCCTCTAATAACCTGTCCCCTTTCCAGTGTGTCCTAGGGTACCAGCCAGCCATGGCGCCGTGGCACGGGGGCCAGTCAGAGGTTCCTGCGGTGGACGAGTGGTTCCGGTGCACCGAGGAGATTTGATCTGCCTTTTCGTCCTGCCCTGCCGGAAGCTTGGATCGCGGTTTGTGGGGCCCTTTAAGGTTGTGGAGAGGGTCAACAGGGTGTCTTATAAATTGTTATTACCTACAGATTACAGAGGGCACCCTGTTTTTCATGTCTTCCTTCTTAGGCCGGTGGTGGCTGGTCCTCTCCATGAAGCCAGGGTCGTCTCTCCGCCCCCGCTGGACATCGAGGGGGCTCCGGCATTCATGGTTGGAGACATACTGGACTCGAGACGCCGGGGACGGGGAGTGGGAGGGGTATGGACCTGAGGAGCGGAGCTGGGTACCGGCCAGAGACCTTCTGGATCCATCCCTAGCTGTCTACTGTCACTGAGCCTCCCGCTATCACGGAATCCCAATTACGTAGCTTCCATCTGCCGACCTACTAGCTACCACCGTTGATCCAATCATCACCCCGGACTTCCATCATTACGCACCTGCTAGTTATTACTCTGTCCATATAGGCTCTGTGTTATGTGTGGGTTCTTGTGGAGTATTGTCCTAGTATGTCAACGTGTGTGTTCTTCGCATTTTGTTTTTCCTCGCTGTTTATTGTATGTAGCGTTTTGACTACTACAGACGCCCTGCTTTATTACAACTTGGGTTCTTCGTTTTCATCCTGCGCCTGGTCTCCTTTTCTCTACACCGTGACAGGGCTCTCCAGAGGGTGTGGTCAGCCCAACGCATCACCGGGGGCACACTGCCTGCCCTCCAGGACATCCACAGCACCCAGTGTCACAGGAAGGTCAAAAAGATCATCAAGGACCCCAGTCACCCGAGCCACGACCTTTTCTCCCGCTACCATCTAGATGCAGGAGACAGCATAAGTGCATCAAAGCTGGGACCGAGAGACTGATAAACAGCTTCTATCTCCAGGCCATCAGACTGTTAAATAGTCACCACTAGCCCGCCTCCCCTCAGTACCCTGCCCTGAACCTTAGTCACTGTTCTGGCCGCTACCACCCTGTACTCTACCCTGCACCTTAGAGACTGCTTCCCTATGTACATACTGTAGTCATTGAACACGGGTCACTTTAATAATGTTTACATACTGTTTTACCCACTTCATATGTATATACTGTATTCTAGTCAAGGCTCATCCTATATAACTACTGCTGTACACACATGTTCTATTCATATACTGTCCATACTGTTTATTCACACTATTATATATTTTTGTTTTTATTTTTGGACTCTTGCTTCTTTTGATATTTCATAATTTCCTCATTTTTATTTTTGGTATTTGTGTGAATGGTTTTGTATTGTTAGGTATGCTGCACTGTTAGAACATTTTTACTGCATCTGCAAAATATGTGTACGTGATTTGGTTTTGACTGTTGGGATCTTGATGGTGATCGTCTCCCCCAATGCTCTCCTAACCTCCTTCTGATGTGTTGAGGAGGCCAGGAGAGAAGATCTTTGTAATTGACCTATAGGTGATCTCCTTGATTAGAGTTCCACTAACTTACCAAATAAAATCAACAGTAGTTTTGTGATCTAGCGTTCAGTGGATCTCTTGACATTTGTAATCACAAATGTTACAGTTTCTAGTCCATGTTAATTCAAGATTGGTGCACTGCGAGGCAGACATTTTAAAACCTTCCTAACCTTGTTTGTATTCTAAACATCTGGAAGACATTCTTTCGAGGGTCGTCTCATCTGGAGCAATACATTATTTAGGCCTAGTTCAGTTCACTGTACTTTAGTTTAGTTTCATTGAAGTTGTACACAGCCCTGATACCCCACTGTCAAATCATGTGTTGGATAATTATACAGCCTACGCTGTCTAATATATATCTACTGCTAGAAGGCTCTGGTCTTGCAGGCCATCTCTGCAGAAAAGTCACTTGTTTTGATTAATCAAGTTTTCATTCCTCGACAGAAGCACTTTGGTCATACGAGACAAGGCAAATATACTCTGCTTTGATTGTATTGCAAGAGTATTTCATGAGAATAACTCAAAATGCTTGTCGATATTTTTACAGTGATAACTTTGAAACGGGATCTGATTCAATGAACACCACACAGCCACAAACACACACACACAGCCCTGGCCCATTTTGCAGGACATATAATTATTTAACCCTTCACTTCAGCTTGGCTTGCTAACTCCTCATCTCTCCACTGATGTTGAGAGTGGTACTTGGCAACAAAGTGCTAAGAGTTACAGGCTATTCATTAGCAAAGTGGTTCCTCAATTATCTCTGTGGAGAAAACATTCAAAGTGTCAGACACTTAAACAATGTTTATGAACTGTCAATAAGTGGTGAAGCTAAAGGAGTCCTGCTTAATTTTCCTCTGGTCTCTGACTGACATGGAAAGCTAATACCGTTATTATGTCTACATTAGAGTGTCCTTGTGTGTGTGCCAAACTATAGAAACAAAACAAATAGAAAATGTTTGGATAATGTCTTTATTGAATTGGTTGTTAGCCTAGTGATTTAACTTTTTCTTTTAAGTGGACATGTTGGAATTGATCTCATTCTATACATCCACATACATAAGCAGTGTTAGCGTCTAGGATGACGCTTCTGTGAACATTCTGTCAGTACCATCTGTGTTACATGTTTGTAAGGTATTTCCAGTTAATAGGCAAAATATATCAATTTGAAACCCAACACTGTCTCAACAACTAATCCCCATTTCAGGTAGACCGATGCTACTGACGGGAGGGTGGTATGTTTTACACCTTGTTGACTAACGTCCTCACCTCCTCGCTGTGAAAACCACTATGTGAGGGTAACATTCTGGTGCGAAAATGGCCACCTGACATGCATATAGCATAGGTAAGGAGGCTGGCATTTGGTGTTACAATGAGCGGCTGTCCATTTTAGCACAATGCCTTGAAAATAATTGGACTGATTTTCACCCAAACATAAACTCTGTATCACCCTCTCTGTGAATGATTGATAATGACATTTAATTATAGTGAAGAAAACTGTGCAGAGGCTCCATTGAGTCCATGCATGGAACATCTTTATCAGTCATTTTCAATTAAATTCAATAGCTACTCAGCTCAGACAGTATTCACACTATACCATCCACAACAAGGACACTGTTCTCTCTTGTTGAACTGTCTTCACCTCTTTGCTATGTAGTGAATAATGTTTCAGTAACACCCCAGCAGACAACCTCTAATTGTCTGTTCCCTTGAAAAACAAATCCAGAAGGCTTTTCTCTGTGAGAGATTCGCGCATGAACACCAGCCAAACAAACACTGTCTGTTATCCCCTTTCCAGAATATGGGATGGATTTCACCTTACAAATTAATCAGTATAAAAATAGTAACGCAATTATTAACATTAATTGTGATGAATCAGCTGCATAACGTACTTCTCCTCGTCGAAAAAACCATTCTCAGCATAATTGAAACTGATTGTTGAAACGAATAGAAAATAAAGATGTGCAACAAAAAAAGAGAGCTGCCGACCCCAAGAACTTGCCCCTGTAGCAGCTTCGAGCCAACACTATCAATTGAGCTGTAGACCATTGTGATTCTTGCAGATGTTAACAATAAGGGGAGGGAAATGGGGCTGGTGAGAGACGGGTGAAGAACGGGATTAAGCAAAAGCAGGCGTTGGAAATTACACCGTGGGCCTGTAATCATGAGAGCCAGCTGCAGTTTAGTAGCTCTGGATACCAGACCGCAGAGCACCTGGCGTTCTATTGCTATATTTATACCTTTTCTAAATAGTCTTTTGGCTCATCAGCCAGAATCCTTCTATCATTCTTGTTGGCTCTTACAGAGGCACTAAAAATATGTGGTAGAAAAGGAGGATTGGACTGTGTCCCTATGCTCTTAAATGGTTTCTCTTCCTATGCGCTCTCTCACAACCATTCAGGTGAAAAGACAGGACAGGCCTAGGTCGCACACCATGGTTATATCTCCGAATTCCTGTCAGAACAGTGGACATGAAGGAAAGGAGGCTATTGAAGACTATTGGGACACAGCCCTGATAGGTGGCCACTGAAGACTATTGGAACACAACCCTGAAAGGAGGCTACTGAAGACTATTGGGACCCAGATAGGAGGCTACTGAAGACTATTGTAACACAACCCTGATAGGAGGTTACTGAACACTATTGGGACCCGGATAGGAGGCTACTGAAGACTATTGGGACCCAGCCCTGAGAGGAGGCTACTAAAGACTATTGGGACCCAGCCCTGAGAGGAGGCTACTGAAGACTTTTGGGACCCAGCCCTGATAGGAGGCTACTGAAGACTATTGGGACCCAGCCCTGATAGAAGGCTACTGAAGACTATTGGGACCCAGCCCTGATAGAAGGCTACTGAAGACTATTGGGACCCAGCCCTGATAGAAGGCTACTGAAGACTATTGGGACACAGCCCTGATAGAAGGCTACTGAAGACTATTGGGACACAGCCCTGATAGGAGGCTACTGAAGACTATTGGGACACAGCCCTGATAGGAGGCTACTGAAGACTATTGGGACACAGCCCTGATAGGAGGCTACTGAAGACTATTGGGACCCAGCCCTGATAGAAGGCTACTGAAGACTATTGGGACACAGCCCTGATAGGAGGCTACTGAAGACTTTTGGGACCCAGCCCTGATAGGAGGCTACTGAAGACTATTGGGACCCAGCCCTGATAGAAGGCTACTGAAGACTATTGGGACCCAGCCCTGATAGAAGGCTACTGAAGACTATTGGGACACAGCCCTACTGCTCTGCAATGTCCTCCTAATTTCCTCTCTTTCTTGCGTCACTGTTCAGTGAAGACTTGAAGAAGTAGGTGAGAACAGGTGAACGTAGAAAAGCGTCACATCATGATGTCTTTTAGATTGATCCCTTGTTTGTCATTTCAAGCCCTGTGATGACAGGTGAATGGATAGTAATAATTACAGTATGTACACTCCTCATTTACCTCATACGTTTGGTTCTTAGAGAAACAACAAAGAAGCCGTCAGGGGTATCGCTATGTGAAAAGTGCCTTGTAGACTTGTTGGTCTTCCCCTAAGGAGTTGAACTGTGTAAAAGGAACATTCATTCTCCAGTCAATTCAACTCGAATTCCGCAGATCACTGAACCACTCTGGAGCACTGAGGGGGGTGATTCACGGCCCTTCTCTGCGAAAGTGGCATCACTCGCTTGAGTTTTTGTGGCCACATATATTCTTGGGGGATGTTGTAGCAATTTGCCAAGAAACGGATTTTGTAAAAGACCCATCGTGTCAGATGAAGGAAATTCTTGCAATCGTATTGTATAATCAAAATGCCAAATCCTGCACTCCCCACCACTTGGCTTCTGCTGTAGTAACATTGGTCTGCGGTCATAATTTTCGGGTATCTAGGAGACTTCTACACTGAAGACATTCATGTTAGCGCTCTGGTAGCTTAGTGTTGACTCTTTTGTTAGCGCTCTGGTAGCCTAGCGTTGACTCTTTTGTTAGCGCTCAGGTAGTTTAGCGTTTACACTTTTGTACACTGGTTCCGTTTCAAGTACTTTTCCGCTTGGTTTTATGGCGTGAACACTTAAGCTCCCTAGCTACATCTCCTTAAAATGTCTGTGCAAACAACTGTCCACAGTGTAAATGAACTGCAATATTTATGTATGTATTGATGTACTGTATAGTTCTCAACAAAGTTTAGAGCAGGGGGCTACCCACAGCCCCAGTCCCAGGGGGCTACCCACAGCCCCAGTCCCAGGGGGCTACCCACAGCCCCAGTCCCAGGGGGCTACCCACAGCCTCAGTCCCAGGGGGATACCCACAGCCCCAGTCCCAGGGGGCTACCCACAGCCCCAGTCCCAGGGGGCTACCCACAGCCCCAGTCCCAGGGGGCTACCCACAGCCCCAGTCCCAGGGGGCTACCCACAGCCCCAGTCCCAGGGGGCTACCCACAGCCTCAGTCCCAGGGGGCTACCCACAGCCTCAGTCCCAGGGGGCTACCCACAGCCTCAGTCCCAGATGACTCTATTAAATAAACGACATACATCTAATGTTGGGGTGTCGTATAACCATAAATAGGCCTACTGGAATGGTAGAAAAACACCAGCATTAAATCCCTTATTGTTCCAGATTAACCATTACATCAGCATTAAATCCATTATTGTTCCAGATTAACCATTACATCAGCATTAAATCCATTATTGTTCCAGATTAACCATTACATCAGCATTAAATCCATTATTGTTCCAGATTAACCATTACATCAGCATTAAATCCATTATTGTTCCAGATTAGCCATTACATCAGCATTAAATCCATTATTGTTCCAGATTAACCATTACATCAGCATTAAATCCATTATTGTTCCAGATTAACCATTACATCAGCATTAAATCCATTATTTTTCCAGATGAACCATTACATCAGCATTAAATCCATTATTGTTCCAGATTAACCATTACATCAGCATTAAATCCATTATTGTTCCAGATTAATCATTACATCAGCATTAAATCCATTATTGTTCCAGATTAACCATTACATTATTACAGGAAATAAGGGATGAAGGAGGAGGGTAAGAACTCAGGAAGGAGGAAGTGTTTTCTAGATTCCAGGTGAACAGTGGCAGGTTGGGAGATTTGTATTAGCAGGAGTCGTCAACGGGCGAAACGGGACCCAGATTAATATAGTATTAGGAGAGTCTCTGTCATGTCAACACTGGTAGGGCACAAGGCATCCTGCTTCTAAACCACTCTGTCAGCCATTTGTCAAAGGAGTGACTCGCACCTGAGGAGTACATACCATCCATTCATCCTCAAGGGCCTTTATCCAATCAGAAGCACCAAATCACACAGTAAATAAAAAGTATAACGTGTTTTTTCTTCTTTTTGTTGGCTCACTCTGTGACGGCGTGGGCCGACAGGCGGATGTGAGACTGCAATCAGAGCAAGATGTATGGAGGGAAAAATGAACACACCAGCATGATGACATGGTGAATGAAAGGATGAAGACACAGCTCCCAAGTCTTCAATCGGACCAGCTAGCCAAGTTTACAGGAGAGGTCGATGACATTACATTTGACATTTTACATGTTAGTCATTTAGCAGACGCTCTTATCCAGAGCCACTTACAAATTGTTGCATCCAACATCACTTGTCTTGTATCTGGAAGAATGTGCAATTTAACTCACACTCTTGACATAACGCTGTTTACAGAGTGAACCAAAAAACAAATTCAATGCATATTATTTTAAACATGCTTTGCTTTTGTGCAGGACAAATGTTATTTCTAAATTATTCCAGAAACACAGTAACTCGTTTTTATTGATTAATCGGCAGACCTGTTGGTTCACTTTGACACACTGGTTCAAAGTGATTCACAACTGTTGACATATAAACATATTTGACATTTGTACCCTGATGCAGTTCCCCATTTGTGAGAATTCCAGAATGCATTTCAATTTCACAAGAACTTAAAATAACAATTTCAGGGTGCGTTACACAAGATGCACATTCTATATTACATTAGCACAGTCCCAGTTGTCTAAACACCGGCGACGTTGAACGCCGTGGAGTAAAACAAAGAATTCAATATCCATAGGCAGGGCTGTCACTCATGTTGGATTGCCAGGCTTGGTGACTGTGGGAGACTTTCACATTGATGTAATGCACAAAGCGCAGGGAAGGGTCCACACGCTTAGGCCCATCCATCTGTCAGAGGAGTGACCATCAGCGGACCCCACTCTCTGGGGGATGCCCCCCTTCCCGACCCCCTCCTGATGTTGTTACCCCCCCCAGTCCAACCACAAGCCATGCTCCCTGGAAGGCTGCATTGAAAAATGAGGCACCTCACAGTCAAGGTCGTCCTGTTCCTCCCTGCCCCAGGTTCATATTTATTTATGGATTGGTCACCAAGCAAAGAGTGCCAGTAAACTGGAAAACTGTTTCCCTCCCCTGGCAAATCTCCAAGGCTGGAATTATGGCATTGAAAACTAGACAGAGAGAGAGAGAGAGAAGGGGGGGACGACGAAGGAGAGATCCGGAATGTCCGAATTAGAAACCCCTGTTGCTCTCCTGTGAGTGTGGTTGATGTTACCTACAATATGGTGATACTACCAAAGCGGTCCAAAGTACACAGGTACAGGAGTGCGCATGTTAATATCGGTTCCTATCGCACAATCTCAACACCGTCCTGACCGGATCTGACAAAGAGGAACGAGCCCCTCGGTTGGAATAGCATGGGAGTGGACTGATGCAATGGCTGTTTTAGCTCAGAACGGTAGAATTCACTCCAAAACTCATTTCATGCATCTACAGTAATAAATCTTTTACCTCCATATCTATGCTATTTTTTACGTCTACACATAGTTAGGTGGCGGATTATATTTGATGTTCAAGTGTGTATTATACGTACAGTTGAAGTCGGAAGTTTACATACACCTTAGACAAATACATTTAAACTCAGTTTCTGACATTTAATCCTAGTAAAAACTCCCTGTCTTAGGTCAGTTAGGATCACCACTTTATTTTAAGAATGTGAAATGTCAGAATAATAGTAGAGAGAATGATTTATTTCAGCTTTTATTTTTTTCTTCACATTCCCAGTGTGTCAGAAGTTTACATACACTCAATTAGTATTTGGTAGCATTGCCTTTAAATTGTTTAACTTGGGTCAAACGTTTCGGGTAGCCTTCCACCAGCGAATAAGTTGGGTGAATTTTGGCCCATTCCTTCTGACAGAACTGGTGTAACTGAGTCAGGTTTGTAGGCCTCCTTGCTCGCACACATTTTTTCAGTTCTGCCCACAAATGTTCTATAGGATTGAGGTCAGGGCTTTGTGATGGCCACTTCAATACCTTGACTTTGTTGTCCTTAAGCCATTTTGCCACAATTTTGGAAGTATGCTTGGGGTCATTGTCCATCTGGAAGACCCATTTGCGACCAAGCTTTAACTTCCTGACTGATGTCTTGAGATGTTGCTTCAATATATCCACATAATTTTCCTTCCTCATGATGCCATCTATTTTGTGAAGTGCACCAGTCCCTCCTGCAGCAAAGCACCCCAACAACATGATGCTGCCACCCCCGTGCTTCACGGTTGGGATGGTGTTCTTCGGCTTGCAAGCCTCCCCCTTTTTCCTCCTAACATATTTTTGTTTCATCAGACCAGAGGACATTTCTCAAAAAAGTACAATCTTTGTCCCCATGTGCAGTTGCAAACCGTAGTCTGCCTTTTTTATGGCGGTTTTGGAGCAGTGGCTTCTTCCTTGCTGAGCGGCCTTTCAGGTTATGTTGATATAGGACTCGTTTTACTGTGGATATAGACACTTTTGTACCTGTTTCCTCCAGCATCTTCACAAGGTCATTTGCTGTTGTTCTGGGATTGATTTGCACTTTTCGCACCAAAGTACGTTCATCTCTAGGAGACAGAATGCATCTCCTTCCTGAGCGGTATGACGGCTGCGTGGTCCCATGGTGTTTATACTTGCATACTATTGTTTGTACAGATGAACGTGGTACCTTCAGTATGTGTGTGTGTGTGGTTGTGTATGTGTGTGGTTGTGTGTGTGTGTGTGTGTGGTTGTGTGTGTGTGTGTGTGGTTGTGTGTGTGTGTGTGTGTGTGTGTGTGTGTGTGTGTGTGTGTGTGTGTGTGTGTGTGTGTGTGTGTGTGTGTGGTTGTGTGTGTGTGTGTGTGTGTGTGGTTGTGTGTGTGTGTGTGTGTGTGTGTGTGTGGTTGTGTGTGTGTGGTTGTGTGTGTGTGTGTGCGTGTGTGGTTGTGTGTGTGTGTGTGTGTGTGCGTGTGTGTGGTTGTGTGTGTGTGTGTGTGTGTGTGGTTGTGTGTGTGTGTGTGTGTGTGTGTGTGTGTGTGTGTGTGTGTGTGTGTGGTTGTGTGTGTGTGTGGTTGTGTGTGTGTGTGTGTGTGTGTGGTTGTGTGTGTGTGTGTGTGTGGTTGTGTGCGTGTGTGTGTGTGTATGTGTGTGTGTGGTTGTGTGTGTGTGCATGTGGTTGTGTGTGTGTGTGTGTGTGTGTGTGTGTGTGGTTGTGTGTGTGTGTGTGTGTGTGTTGTTGTGTGTGTGTGTGTGTGTGTGTGTGTGTGTGTGTGTGTGTGTGTGTGTGTGTGTGTGTGTGTGTGTGTGTGTGTGTGTGTGTGTGTGTGTGTGTGTGTGTGTGACCATAAGTCCCCACAAGAAAAGTAAACAAACAAAGATGTTGTTGTTGTTGTTGTTGTTGTTGTTGTTGGTCCCTACAAGGTCAAATGCTATTTCTAAGGGGTTTAAGGTTAAGGTTAAGGTTAGATTTAGATTTAGGGTTAGGTTTAGGGTTAGGGTTAGATTTAGGTTTAGGGTTAGGGTTAGGTTTAGGGTTAGGTTTAGGTTTAGGGTTAGGTTTAGGTTTAGGTTTAGGGTTAGGGTTAGGTTTAGGGTTAGGTTTAGGGTTAGGGTTAGATTTAGATTTAGATTTAGATTTAGGGTTAGGTTTAGGTTTAGGTTTAGGGTTAGGTTTAGGTTTAGGGTTAGGTTTAGGTTTAGGTTTAGGTTTAGGTTTAGGGTTAGGTTTAGATTTAGATTTAGGGTTAGGTTTACGGTTAGGGTTAGGTTTAGGGTTAGGTTTAGGTTTAGGTTTAGGGTTAGGTTTAGAGTTAGGGAAAATAGTATTTAGAATAGGAATCAATTGTATGTCCCCACAAGGTTAGCTGCACAAGACTGTGTGTGTGTGTGGGGGGGGGTGTTTGAATGCATCATGGTGTGTGTCTGTGTGTGTTCAAGTTGTTGGTGGGGGGAATGAGACTGTGATGTGGGAACATTTCAACAATATTACTGTTCCCTTTTCTGACTAATGTTTAGAGAGACATGTTAGAACTGCAAGGAGAATTCTCCAAGTTCAATATGTCATGTAAACGCAGTTTCATATGGGATTGCAATAAAAATAGATCATGTCACACGGAGGAATGTAAACTCTAACAGGGGAGCAAATTAGCCGCCCGCAAATTATTGCTAAGAGTATGAAGTTTTCCACCAAAAGTCCCAGCAGAATGCTTTTGCCAAGGGCATGGAATCAGAGTTACACATGTTTCTATTTTGAACAGACCGTAACCATGGTTATGTTATGCTTTCAGAGGGTCTACAGGAGAACAAGATTTGGCGCTGTTTAACTCAACATATCAGAAATGTCTTCTTTTCTTTTGGACACATTTAATAAGCAGGATGTCTTACTTCAGTGTGTGTGTGTGTCATAGGTGAGATAGCGACAGGGGATGAGGGAACACCCCCCGTCCCCCCCTATATTCAGAATAGGTAGATTTTATTTCTTCCAACTCCTTTCTAAACAGAAATGGGGTGTGCCTCTGGTGGTTCACTGATGAGGCATTCTGGTCATGCGCGCCGCAAACGACGTAGCTAGTTCAGCTAGCTCGTAACTCCTTCAGTGTGTATTGACATCATTTCACAGGATTTATTTTTGGATGGAAACTGTAGAGATCTGTAAGAAATGGCACTTCTGTAGCCAAATATCTTATTCATATTTTTTTGAAAATCATAACACTTTATGAGGTATTGTGTAGTCGCAGACCCCGCCAGCCCCCCTGGATGTCCCCCCCCCCCCCCCCCCAACCAGATAGCATTTGGTACACATAAGCCATGGCAAAACATTTGTTTTTATCTCAGCCTCATGGCAAAATGTGTAGAATAGTAGGAAATGTGCTTTAAAACAGCAACATTTTCTCTCAGCCTCATGCCAAAATGTGTAGAATAGCAGGAAATATGCTTTAAAACAGCAACATTTTCTCTCAGCCTCATGCCAAAATGTGTAGAATAGCAGGAAATATGCTTTAAAACGGGAACATTTTATCTCAGCCTCATGGCAAAATGTATAGAATAACAGGAAATGTGCTTTAAAAAAGCAACAATTTCTCTCAGCCTCAATGCAATATGTGTACCTAGAATAGCAGGAAGTACCACTGGCCTTAGTGTGCAACATTCCCTTTTTATTTGAATTGGTAAACAGTTGAGGTATGAGCAATTTATCATCATTTGTGTTTTATGTATGTGTTCTACAGTGATAATATGTTACATCTGAATGCACTCAAACTGCCACTGAAAGACTGGGGAAAGTGGTCCCTATACAACATTATGTGAAATAATCGAAGGGGGAGATATCGGGGGTGTCGTAGATTGCCGTCAAGAATGATTAATGTGGAGGTTTGGCGCCCACTGCTCTGTCCGTCTGTGAGTGGCAGAGGAAGAGATATTCCTTCCTCTGTTCTGCTGCTGAAGCTGAATGGTTAGGATTGGTTGACATTGTGGTTAGGTGTGTGGCTTGGATGAGGGGCTGATCACACATGTAATGAAGACTGGGGAAAGCCTCTGGGAAACCCATAGACTAGAGGCTTCCGGAAGTGACCGCAGTCAGAGAGAGCCCACGAAAAGCTGTACCACCAAGAATGTGTGGGAGAGAGCGAGAGATTTTAAATAAAAACCAAGAGATCTTGAAATAGTGAGGCATACTGTATTTCGTATTTTTATATCTTGTGTGTTTTTGTTCTAACTTGTTATTTTTAGTATTACATTGTTATTACTGCATTGTTGGGTTTAGATCTTGCAAGAAAGGCATTTCACTGTACTTGTGCATGTGACATTAAAACTTGAAACAAGGCGATATTACCGTACAAAAGCATTGTATGCAGCCGGCTATATTCCATGGACCGGATCGTACATAAAACATTCTCCATTAAATGGCGAGAAAGTTTCTTTATCAACCACAATTTTCCACCATCAAGCTAGAGTGGTTAATAGCTAGGAATGCTAGTCCCGGATGTTGCGTATTGTGTTCAGCCAATCAGGTTGCAGCAGTCTGTTGTTTACCCCTGGCTGAACGCAGGGGGCTCAACATCAGGAAGTAGCATTAGCCACTTGAGCATGGTGGGGGAAAATGGTGTTTCATAGAGAAAGTATGCATATTTCCTTGTTCTTTTCCACCTTCTCACCAGGTGGTGTTAGAGGAAGACCCCCAAGTCATAGACTGTTCTCTCTGCTACCGCGTTACCGGAGCGCCAAGTCTAGGACCAAAAGGCTTCTTAACAGCTTTTACCCCCAAGCCATAAGACTCCTGAACAGCTAATCAAATGGCCACCCAGACTATTTACATTGACACCCCCCCCTTTGTTTTTACAGTGCTGCTACTCGCTGCTTATTATCTATGCATAGTCACTTTACCCCGACCGACATGTACAAATTACCTTGACTAACCTGTACCGCCGCATTGACTCTTTGCCGGTACTTCCTGTATACAGCCTCATTACTAACCTGTACCGCCGCACATTGACTCTTTGCCGGTACTTCCTGTATACAGCCTCATTACTAACCTGTACCGCCGCATTGACTCTTTGCCGGTACTTCCTGTATACAGCCTCATTACTAACCTGTACCGCCGCACATTGACTCTTTGCCGGTACTTCCTGTATACAGCCTCGTTATCATTTTTTTATTGTGTTACTTTTTATTTTATTTTTTACTTTAGTTTATTTAGTAAATATTTCTTGAACTGCGTTGTGGGTTAAGGGCTCATAAGTAAGCATTTCACGGTAAGGTTGCATTCGGCACATGTGACAAATAACATTTGATTTGATTTGATTTCATCGAGTTAAGGAGGAAATGGACGCCTTTGCAGCCTGAATGGAGAATGTTTTATGTAGGAACCGGTCCATGGGGGACACGAGCATTTAGCGTCTGCATACATTTCCTTTCGATGAAATTACTCAATATCGCCATCTGCAGGCCTTTGGGCAACCTTTAGAGGCAAGCCAACAGCATGATGAAGATTATGGGAATGGAGGGTGATATGGTTTCTGGCAATAAAACGGTTACCCACAATTCTGTATTTGAAGCCAAAAGGGCAATGGGTAAACATATATTGGCCAAAATAAAACTGTCCTATAGTGGTGTCAAAAACATTATTTTGCATAATTGAAAATGAAACAGACATTTTTTTAAGCCGCATGAACTTCAGTTATAAACC
>CM042406.1:32627437-32659937 GCA_023634145.1 Thymallus thymallus
ACACTTAATTTACCCTGGCCAGAGGGACATGGTGCATAGTAGGCTAGGCTATGCAGCTGCTTTTGTAAGTAGCCTACAGTTGATCAGACTGAAAAAAAAGTATTGTTTCCACGCAATACAGCATGTCAGATGGCTGCTACATGGCTAGTGTTTAGGTGTATAGGCTGCTACATTTAGTTTTTGCTTGTGTCTCTCGGGAGTGATGCAGAGGCGGCCGCTGTTGGTTGAATACCCGAATACCCGGGGCGCGAGGTGGTTGGTGTTGTCAGCTAAGCAGTATGACAGAAATATGATGCCAAGTTTTCGAACTACCGGTAGTTTATTTAAGGTATATAAAGCGATCTGTGCATTTGAACAACAGCATAAATACACCTATTTAACTGTTGCATGTCAAAAACCGTATGACCACATGCTGCCCCTGTTTTGAACAGATTAGATTATAGTATTTAGAATGAGGAGCCAGCTCACAAAACAATGAGTGCACCAGGATAGCTAGCAAGCTAATGTTACGATGCATGATGCGCTAGCCATTTAACCCGATGTTCTGACTGAACAGACACACATTTGAGCGCCCCAGGACAGTCAATTTACACTGAGTATACAGAACATTAAGACCACGCTCTTTCCATGACACAAACTGATCAGGTGAATCCAAGGTAAAGCTATGATCCCTTATCGATGTTACTTGTTAAAGCCACTTCAATCAGTGTAGATGAAGGGGAGGAGACAGGTTAAAAAATGAGACATGGATTGTGTATGTGTGCCATTCAGAGGGTGAATGGACAAGACAAAATATTTAAGTGCCTTTGAACAGGGTATGGTAGTAGGTGCTAGGCGCACCGGTTTGTGTCAAGAACTGCAACACTGCTGGGTTTTTCACGCTCAACAGTTTCCTGTATGTATCAAGAATGGTCCACCACCCAAAGGACATCCAGCCAACTGTGGAAAGCATTGGAGTCAACATGGGCCAGCATCCCTGTGGAAAGCTTTCGACACCTTGTAGAGAAAGACCTGGTACAGAGTTTAATACCTAAAAGTGTTAATTTTATACAATGTGGATCCCCTTAAAACCAATAAAAGAAATAGCAAAGTAATTAGTCCCCAATGAAACTCATGGTCCTGAATGCAGGTCACCGGCATGTGACTGATGAGAAACGTGCATGTGAAAACAGTCCAACAAGCCTGTCACTCAGAGCTCAGACTCTCACTGCATCTCCAGCGGTCGACCATACGAGTGGGAGGAGAGTAAAAGCAGAGGTCTTCCGATGCCAGTTGAAGGAGGACTCGTCTCCAGGCTAGAGATCATTATGCTTCACCTTCTTGTCCACATGAGCCTTCTTAGCTGCAATGTTCCGCCTTGCAGCACTTGACGAAAGGTTGTAGGCTTCTCGGAGCTGGTCTTGGAGCTGGACTGTGTACTGCAGGTAGTCGCTTGGAGGTCCTCCATCGGAGCTTTCTCCAAAACAGAGGTTGACTGGTAGCCTGGCCTCTCTCCAAAACATGAGGTTGTATGGGGGCAAACCATTGGTCGTTCTTGTGCAATTGTAGGCGTGCACAAGGTGAGCTATGTATTGGATCCAGGTGGACTTCTGTGTCAAGCATGTTCAGCACGGTCCGGTTGAAGCGTTCCACCTGGACATTCTCTTGAGAATGATAAGGAGAGGTTCTTGACTTCTTCACCACCACAAGGGTTAGCATTTTGCTTTGCAGTGCTTGCACACTGGTCCTTGGTAGGGAAGGCCTGGGCATAACGGGTGAAGTGGTCGGTAATGCCGAGTGGTTGTGACGTTTTTGCTGTCATTTTCCACTGTCAGGAAGTCAATGCAGACCAGCTTAGTGGGGGCCTCAGATGTTATGTTGACTAGCTCAGCAACCTGCAGGGTGGCAGGGTCTTTCGCTGGATACACCTTGCACAGTTCTTGCAGTGCTTCTCAAAAACGTGAGCAATGCGAGGCCAGTATAATCTTGCGTGGGCCAGGTCCAAAGTCCTCTCCATACCCAGATGTCCCATATCGTCATGCAGTGACTTCATGACAGCATGGTAGTACTCTCAGGGCAGGACCAGCTGTCTCTGTCTATCAGAACTGGAGCTCTCTGGGTTCCTGTACAGCACTACATCTCTCAGCGTGAGCATGTCCCATGACCTCAGGAGAATGGCTTCTTCTGGGTTTGTGTTTCTGCTCGAGAAGGGTTTCTTTCTTGACCTCAAGATTACGTTAATATGTAAAAACTGAGCAAATATTACTCAGTTCATGTAACAAATCTGGTTGCAGATAAGTTTATAGTGAGATAATGTTGGTAACACTAGATCAGGGCCAAAAATATATATATTTTTGGAGCAGAACTCAGTCAGCATTTCAACTTCCTGTTGAGTGTTAGAATAGTATAATATACAAGGCGCATCAACAGTTTTTCTCTTGTTATGTCAGTCACTGACAGTCACTCGATTAGCCCATGTCAGCAATTTCTTTTCAGATTGGTAAATTAGTCTAGCCAGCTATCTAAATTTGTAGTAATCATGGCTGAAATACATGGCCTTGACCTCTAAAGTACCCCCCAGATATTTTGTTAAGCTTACCGTATGATTCCTAGTCAAAATAGTTATTGCATATATTCTGACCAAATTTGGTGAAGCTTTTGTTCGTTTTGTTCTTCGGCAGGGATCGGCAGGGTTTTCAAGCTGTTCGAGCATACATTTTTTCTTGAGGCTAGTCGAAGTTCGGTAGCCAAAGTTTACACCCTTCATCAGTGATAGGTCAACAGTAGGGATTCTTCAATTAAGTGTTTGTTGTCATTCAACGAGAAACAACTCGTTTTCATGCACTTGAGAAATACCAGGCACAGATGTTCGCCTAGGCGAGTTCTGCTAGGAGCAAACCGAACCTATATACGCCTTTAGTCACTCTCACTCAGATATCAATCAATCAATCAGATGTATTTATAAAGCCCTTTTTACATAAGCAGTCACAATGTGCTTATACAGAAACACAGCCTTAAACACCAAAGAGCAAGCAATGCAGATGTAGAAGGAACAACTCCCTAGAACGGCAGGAACCTAGGAAGAAACCTGGAGAGGAACCAAGCTCAAGAGGGGTGGCCTGTCAGGCTCTGGTCATAGGGAAGCCTTTGGCTCCTCTAGTTGTCTATGGTCAGAGCCTGACAGATCTACGTATTATGTTTCTATGTTGGTTTTGTGTTGGTCCCCAATTAGAGGCAGCTGCTTTGCATTGTCTCTAATTGGGGGCCATATTTAAGTTCAGGTGTTTCATCTGTCTGTTGTGGATCATTGTGTTTGGTTTAGTGTTGTTAAGCCTACCGTGTGTTAAGTTTGTGTTTATCTCATTGTTATTTTGTGCCTGTTGATTTTATAAATAATCATGTTGCGCTACTTCAGCGCCGTGTCTTGGTCTGCCACTCCCCATGTTCATGACAGAATGATCCACCAAAATAGGACCAAGCAGCGCTTACCTGGGGTGAGTGATATACCGCGGAAGCAGGGGCAACGGTATTATGGGGAGCCTGAGCACGACTGGGGGTCGAAGTCGGTGGAGGAGGAGGAGTTTTTAAAGGAGAGGTTATTGGAAGTGCTGGAGCAATTCTGGCAGCATGGGGAGGAGGACGTATACGACGAGACGGAACTGGAGTTAATGGTGCCCGGAGTGTGCATCCTCAGTCCGGGTCGTAGTTTGCCAACCTCCCGCGTCGGATATCCAGCCCCCCTCTTCAATCTGGTACGTCCTGTGTCCGCTTCCCGCACCAGACCTTCAGTGCCCAGCTCCAGCCCAGTA
This sequence comes from Thymallus thymallus, assembly GCA_023634145.1. Lineage (NCBI taxonomy): Eukaryota > Metazoa > Chordata > Actinopteri > Salmoniformes > Salmonidae > Thymallus > Thymallus thymallus. Next base: position 32,631,226 of record CM042406.1, read on the forward strand.
TGCCCTCCCAGCCTCCTGCATTCGATCTCCAGTGCGTCTCTCCAGTCCGGTACGACCTGTGCCGGTTCCCCGTACTCGCCCTGAAGTGCGTGTGCCCAGCTCGATGCCTCCAGTGCCAGCTCCACGCACCAGACCTCCGGTGCGCCTCCCCAGACCGGTACGCCCTGTGCCGGCTCTCCTCACCCGACCTCCGGTGCGTGCGCCCAGCCCGATGCCTCCAGTGCTGGCCCAGTCGTCTGCCCTGCTCCATGGCCGGAGCTGTTCACCACACCGGTGCCCAGTCCGGGACCGGTCGTCAGCCCTGCTCCAGTGCCGGAGCGTCCACTCCACTGGTGCCCAGTCAGGGACCGGTCGTCAGCCGTCATTCACCGGTTTCATTCATGTAAGAGTTCATGATTAATGTTTAACGTGTGCCCAATTTAAAGTGTACATGAAAGTGGTCACATCTGTTTTAGACAGAATGTATGCAATGTGGTAATTAGAAGGAAGCCAGTTACATGTGTATACCAGTTATGTGGTTACTTGCCATTGGAGGTTTATAAGGGAGGGGCTAGAGGATATAAGCTCCTGTTTTGGGGTTTCTGGGTAGATTGGGTTTGGTGATAGAGTGGACAGGCTGGTTGAGCCAGGTACACACCCAACCTGTAAGAGCTACACTGTGAGCCTGTTTTAGACTTAGTGCAGTTTGTTATTTTGTTTGAGAAGTAAGTCTGTCTGCATTTTTGTCTTGGAAATATCACTATTGAACACTGAAAATAAATCTTTACACCAGAACCTTCTGCATATCAGCCCTTAAGACCGCATCTCTACCTGTCTCGCAGGGCATCTCTACCTGTCTCGCAGGGCATCTCTACCTGTCTCGCAGGGCATCTCTACCTGTCTCGCAGGGCATCTCTACCTGTCTCGCAGGACATACCTACCTGTCTCGCAGGGCATCTCTGCCTGTCTCGCAGGACATCTCTGCCTGTCTCGCAGGACATCTCTCCCTGTCTCCCAGGGCATCTCTACCTGTCTCCCAGGGCATCTCTCTCTGTCTCCCAGGGCTTCTCTGCCTGTCTCGCAGGGCATCTCTTTTAGCATCCCCTTTTAGTGAAGTATGGAAAGAGATCATGATAGTATGAGAGGCCCTCTTAGTGAAGTATGGAAAGAGATCATGATAGTATGAGAGGCCCTCTTAGTGAAGTATGGAAAGAGATCATGATAGTATGAGAGGCGCTCATAGTGAAGTATGGAAAGAGATCATGATAGTATGAGAGGCCCTCTTAGTGAAGTATGGAAAGAGATCATGATAGTATGAGAGGCCCTCTTAATGAAGTATGGAAAGAGATCATGATAGTATGAGAGGCCCTCTTAATGAAGTATGGAAAGAGATCATGATAGTATGAGAGGCCCTCTTAGTGAAGTATGGAAAGAGATCATGATAGTATGAGAGGCCCTCTTAGTGAAGTATGGAAAGAGATCATGATAGTATGAGAGGCCCTCTTAGTGAAGTATGGAAAGAGATCATGATAGTATGAGAGGCCCTCTTAGTGAAGTATGGAAAGAGATCATGATAGTATGAGAGGCCCTCTTAATGAAGTATGGAAAGAGATCATGATAGTATGAGAGGCCCTCTTAGTGAAGTATGGAAAGAGATCATGATAGTATGAGAGGCCCTCTTAGTGAAGTATGGAAAGAGATCATGATAGTATGAGAGGCCCTCTTAATGAAGTATGGAAAGAGATCATGATAGTATGAGAGGCCCTCTTAGTGAAGTATGGAAAGAGATCATGATAGTATGAGAGGCCCTCTTAGTGAAGTATGGAAAGAGATCATGATAGTATGAGAGGCCCTCTTAGTGAAGTATGGAAAGAGATCATGATAGTATGAGAGGCCCTCATAGTGAAGTATGGAAAGAGATCATGATAGTATGAGAGGCCCTCTTAGTGAAGTATGGAAAGAGATCATGATAGTATGAGAGGCCCTCATAGTGAAGTATGGAAAGAGATCATGATAGTATGAGAGGCCCTCATAGTGAAGTATGGAAAGAGATCATGATAGTATGAGAGGCCCTCATAGTGAAGTATGGAAAGAGATCATGATAGTATGAGAGGCCCTCATAGTGAAGTATGGAAAGAGATCATGATAGTATGAGAGGCCCTCTTAGTGAAGTATGGAAAGAGATCATGATAGTATGAGAGGCCCTCTTAGTGAAGTATGGAAAGAGATCTTAGTGATGAGTTATAAGAATGAAAAGACAATGATAATATAGTATCTACATTCAAAAACGTAAATTTAAAACATTGCGCTGAATGAAGACTTGATTGAATGTGGAGGAATATAGATCATCATGGTCATACAATATATGTACAAGGACAGTGTTTTCTTTTTATTTTATATGGTCAATAATAGTTCAACATAAAAAAATGAAAGTAATGTTGGGATTCATTCGTTAATGCGACGTCGGGCAGTCACTCACAATAGTTCATATTTTCCCCTGTTGAAGCATACTTTTGGAAAACACCCTGTACATGTTATAAACCCGAATAGAGGCAGAGCGTGTTCAGTCGTGCGTATCTCTGTCAAGAGGCGAATACGAACCCAATGGAGAAAAATAAACATGATTTTAAACTCCCTTGCATGGTGATTGAACAAATCCAGGTGTTTGTTATTGTATAAGACTTGTCTTTGCCAGACATCCCTTTGTCAGGAGGTGGGGTGCACTTAAGCGCAATGCTACAATCCACAAAGGTGTTCCCTTCTTCCTTCTACTGCCCTGGTTGACTCCCCCTTATGCCTCGTTGACTCCCCCTTGTGGGGAGTGTCTGGTGAGACAGGATAGCACAGGTGCAAACAATATGGCCGACACGCCCAACCCACTCCACCTACCTACAGTAGCATCATTGGAAGGAAAGAAAGTATTGGCTTACATGTACTTAGCTGTATTGGAGTATTGGCTTACATGTACTTAGCTGTATTGGAGTATTGGCTGACGTACTTAGCTGTATTGGAGTATTGGCTTACATGTACTTAGCTGTATTGGACTATTGGCTTACATGTACATCGCTGTATTGGACTATTGGCTTACATGTACTTAGCTGTATTGGAGTATTGGCTGACATGTACTTAGCTGTATTGGAGTATTGGCTTGCATGTACTTAGCTGTATTGGAGTATTGGCTGACATGTACTTAGCTGTATTGGAGTATTGGCTTGCATGTACTTAGCTGTATTGGAGTATTGGCTTGCATGTACTTAGCTGTATTGGAGTATTGGCTTACATGTACTTAGCTGTATTGGAGTATTGGCTGACATGTACTTAGCTGTATTGGAGTATTGGCTGACATGTACTTAGCTGTATTGGAGTCAGCCTCTGTGTTTCCCCTCAGGCAACAATGTCACTCCAAGCCAGCTGCCTGTCAGGGAGAGTGTTTATTCAGTTCCACCTCTCACTGGCGTTCAGATCAGATCAGGGCCCGTTTTCACAAAGTGTTTTAGAGTACAAGTGCTAACCTAGGATCAGGTCAAGGCCTCTTATTCATTAGGATTAAAAAGGCAAATGTTTTCCTAGATTAGCACTTGTAGCACTTCCAGCACTCCTGCTCTGAGAAGCTTTATGAATACAGGCCCAAGTGTACATTCCAGTATTGATTGCTGACACCAATTGCCAAACATTTTTAATAAACAATCTTTAGTGTCAGAATCAAGCATGACTACCAAATGTTGACTTGAAGAGCCAGTAGCTCTTTCACAATGCAATTCTCTTATCGAGACATATTTGCATATGGCTATGTAAACACTAACAGTGCGTCAACTGTATGAAAAATTCCCCCCAGGCAGTTCAAACTTCCCTGAAAGACAGATAGCACAAACCTCCTTTGTTCATTAGCAGAACAGAAGTTGTATTGTGGTTAAGCTGTTTCGCACCAATGGAATGTACTGTTGAGAGATCTCAATTGAAAAAACCACACAGAGTTTCACTGCTGATGTTATTTTTAATTTCACAGGTATTGATGATGACCTGATAATAGGAGTGGGCAATAAATGTCATCTGAGTAGGTTTAAGATTTTGGGGCCTGCAACCTTCACGAGATACATTCACATGAAAGGATGTTCCGTAAATAACTAAGGATAAAGTTTTAAAGAGGCTATACAGAAGTTTTGCCTCGGTGCTCTTGAACAAATGGACAGAAATATTGGACAGAAAGGGCCACATTCTTAAATCCTCTCATCTTTACTAATCACTGGCTGTACAATTAGCGCTTATTGGAATTCTAGCGTGGCTGCACACTTTCTGAAAGTCAGTGTTGAACTTTCACCTGGACTTTTATTGTGTAACGTTTTATCTGTCAATATAGGTCATTCATAGCAGTAATACTGGTGCAAACAGCGCTTGATGTCAGCTTATTTTAACCCATTCACCCCCTGCTGTATCAGGCTACCTCTGTTGGAGGGGATCACCCTCTGTGATTTAAGACCATTATTGTTGACGGCACCCCTGCAGCCATTGGAAATGACGTCTCCCACCCTCGGCCACTCAGCAGGCGTCCCCTGCACATCAGAGAGTAGTGAACTCATCCTCTCAACACGCCACCAAGAACACGGCTGAGGGAATTATTGTTACAAATAATATTGACCCAACTTTGTGTTCATCGGCTATAAAAGTCATATCCAAGAGCGATGGGAGAATTGGAGTCATTAGATTGAGCTACAGAAGGGGAAAGAAAAAAAAAACGTACAAGACCACAGCTTCCTGTAAATGCCCCTAACTCATTGGGCCTTCGTTGGCGGTAGGAGACACAGATCTTAGTGCTCTGATGGAAAAAAAGAAAAACTGAAACATGCCTAAATGCATAATGGAGAATGCTATTTGTTCATGATATCTGAAACAGCAGGATAGGTGAAAGAGAGAGTAGATTTGTACAGTGATAATGTTGTTCAGAAGAACACCACTATCTACACTGAAATGTTGTCGTTCAATGGAGGAGAAGCAACATACCGTTTTAAATAGACACTGCTCCTCCCGTCATCCCCTTTCAAAAGTCCCACCTCATTTATCTTCTCCCATCGGTCCCTTGCCGCGCTACACTCACGGTGTGACGCGCTTGGCCCTCGGAGCTATGTTGCATACCTCAGGCCCTTGTCTAAACAGGAAAAGTGGTTTTGAATCAGTACCCCTTTGTAGTGGATCACTTTTGTCGGGCAGCATTCCAACTGGTCTTGGTGTAACCACTCCACAGCAGTGAGATGAAGAGTGGGGAGAAGAAAAGGCACAGATTTGAGACAGCCTCTGGGAGCTTGATCTCCTGACTGCTGCATGGTGTTCTGCTATGTACAGTAGGGCCTGCCTTAGATCTCCCGCACACAGCTTCTGACAAAGGAAGACACTCAGTGCGCATCCGGCAGTTTTGTGTCAGGAGCCCCTGTGTTTTGACAAGGAAATTCCTTAATAGAAAGAGCCACTGTTGGTATGCTTCCATTGGACATATACAGTCAACTCCAGAATTATTGGCACCCTTCATGAAAATGAGCTAAAATTAATACATAAAAATAACCACACATGCAATGATTGATATTTTGGGCTTAAACAAATGGGTGAGCCTCGTGCTTTTATTTTCAAAGAGATTTATGGAACAAAATAAAGTTTTTCTTTAGTAACACACATTTTTGTGAAAATGCAGATTCCAAAAATATTGGCACCCTGTACGCTGATAATGAGGGAGTCGGATGTCTGAATCTGATTAGGGGACATTTTATGATTCAATGAGTCACGTTATTTTATTGATACAGTCTAGGGCTGACATTTGACTGTTTTACTAGGCCTCTGTTTGTGTCACTACCACAGAGTTTGTGTCTATCTTGTAACTCTGTGTGTCTGCTACATGTTGGCTAGCTTAATGTGCTGGGTGTCTGGACAGAACAACCCTTGTTTCTGATGAGGCCAATCATCTCAATCTGATCAAAGCGAGGGTTCTCCTTTTTTTAGGGTGGTGGTGGGGTGTTACTGTACATGTTGTTATGACTCTTTTTGCTGAACCATACTGAATCATACCAGATTAATGATGCCTTTGAACAAATTGTCGAGCTGCTAAGCTGCATCTATACATTACAGAAACGGAGGAACAATTCTTAAAGTGATAAAGCGGCCCAGAAATGTAATAGTCCTATTGATCAGTAAAAAGTTTAAAGAGGATCCACTTCTTTCTAAAATCCTCAAATACTGCGCATCCCTCCAATTGGAAACATTGAGGGCATATGGTATGACCCAACTGGGTTTATGACTTGTGTTTTAGTTGGACATGGTTTAGGACACATTACATAGGGCTTTTCTTTAGAGTGGAACACCTCATATATTCACTGCACACTGAAAGGATCACTGGCTAGTGGAAGCCAGGCAGGCTGCAGGTTTATTGCACAAGACCTGTATACTTAAATGGTATGAAATGGAGTAGGAATGCATCCATAATTAAGACCACACCAGATGCCTCCCTCACTGTAAGGAACAATTTGTCTGACTTTCTTAACTGATTATTGGCCGTAAAACATGATTCTAGGATTATTTTAAAATACGTTTAAAATCCACAGCATTACAGGCCTATGTTCCCAAGTGGCGCTGTGGTCTGAGACACTGCATCTCAGAGCTAGAGGCGTCACTACAGACAACCTGGTTCGAATTCAGACTGTATCACAACCGGCTGTGATTGGGAGTCCAATAGGGCGGCGCACAATTGGCCCAGCCGCGTCCGAGTTAGGCCAGTATAGGCCGTCATCGCAAATAAGAATTTGTTCTTGACTGACTTGCCTAGTTAAATAAAAATATGTTCCCATTTGATTTATATGGATCTTCTTGTAAAAGATGAGGGTAATATGAGGATGGATTATAAATTAATCCTGGGCAAATTACTTTTCTATGAATTCAACCATTTGGTACTTACTGAGCGATAGAAACAGAGAGGGTCATGACATTGTGTGTACTGTACTGTGCAGTAAGGAGAAGGGCACTTACATTATGATTCAGTGCACAAAAAATGTTACAGCCTCCACAGGAGGAACATTGCAGCCATACTTTTCTGTGATATTCAGTATTACATTATGTGGCCTAGTATACAATGACTTGAACATCCCACTGTAACTATTTGATGAATCTTGCATAAGAGTTATGTTCAAAGTTCACAGTTCACATACAGTACAATCATTAAGCAATAAGGCCCGAGGGGGTGTGGTATATGGCCAATATACCACGGCTAAGGGCTGGTCTTAAGCACGACGCAACGAGGAGTGTCTGGATACAGCCCTTAGCTGTGGTATATTGGCCACAAACCACAAACCCCAGAGATGCCTTTTTGATATTATAAACTGGTTACCAATGTAATTAGAGCAGTACAAATATTTTGTCGTACACATGGTATACGGTCTGATGTACCACGGCTGTCAGCCAATTATCATTCAGGGCTTGAATCACCCAGTTTTTAATATCAAATATTCCATACCTTACATCCAAACTTTGACCCCAAACAAACCATATTTAGGGTTCACCATGGGCTCATGGAGCAAAATGAACATGTACATAGTACACACAGGTACTGCTCGCTACTTCCTCGTTTGTATCCAATAAATCACTTCCGTTTCCATGCATACGTAATTAGGACATGGCAGTGGTGTCCCAATTGCCTAGTAAATCTCAGAAGGTCAAAGAGAGTGTCCGCAACCTGGTAGAATATTGTTTAGTCATTCGATTAGAAGACCTTGGTAAGCAGTGTGGGTGCTAATGACTCTGATGCAATACTGGCAACGCAGACCGCCAACCGCAGTCAAAGGGCGAAACTTACAAATTGTTTTGGAGGTTCATTCATTTTATTAAAAAAAAAAAATTACGCTGTAATGTATTTGTTTGTTTTTGTTGGTGCATGATATGGTTCCCATTCACTCTGGGATATGGTCAAGATAAACTGGGTCCTGAAGGCACTCTGGGATAAGGCATTATTAGGGGACAGGAGTGGGCGACCGCTATCTGGGAACAGGATGAGTCCGTTCTCCAAAACTATGACGTCTTCGTTTGACCACCCGCCCGACGGTCGGGACCCAGGTGAGCGGATCCAACAGCTGCTCCAGGGCCAGCGGTCCGTCGCTGAATACGCTGCGGAGTTCCCAACTGTAGCTGCCGCCTTCGGATGGAATTAAACATCCGTCCGTAGTGTATTCCGCACAGGACTGCGGCAGGACGTTCAGACGGAGTTGGCATGCAGAGATGACCCTGCGTCTATCTCTCTCTCTCTAATGCAGATGGCCAGTACAGCCTACGTGTCCATTCCGGTGGAGTTCCAGGACCTAGCTAGCATCTTCTCCAAGACCCAGGCGATGCGGCTCCCCCCACACCGGGCCAACGACTTCGCCATCAACCTGAGGAAGGATGCGCCGTTACCCAGGAGCCACATCTACCCCCTCTCCTACGCCGAGACCGTAGCTATGGATACGTACATTGACAAGTTTCTACAGGAGGGTTTTATTCGTCCCTCCTCTTCACCTGCCTCCTCGAGTTTCTTCTTCGTGAAGAAGAAGGATGGAGGTTTGCACCCTTGCATTGACTACCAAGCTCTGAACCAGGCTACTGTAAGGTATGCCTATCCATTTCCCCTCATCTCGGTGGTCATTGAGCAGCTGCATGAGGTGCGCTTCTTCACCAAATTAGACCTCAGGAGTGCGTTTAATCTGGTGCGTATCAGGGAGGGAGATGTATTGGAGAAGGCTGTTTTCCACTCATCTGACCATTATGAACATGTGGTTATGCCATTTGGTCTGATGAATGCTCCATCGGTTTTCCAAGCCTTTGTGAATGACGTGTTTAGGGACATGCTGGGTCGTGTGGTGATTGTGTACATCGATGATATATTGGTGTATTCGGCTACGCGTGCCCAGCATGTAGCCCTGGTTTGCAAAGTGCTTGGAAGATTGCTTGAGCATGACTTATATGCCAAATTGGAGAAGTGTGTGTTTTTCCAGTCATCTGTCTTGTTTTTAGGCTTCCGGATAACCACTTCCGGGGTGGAGATGGAGGGATCCTGCATAGAGGCTGTGTGCGACTGGCCTTTTCCTACTACAGTCAAGGCATTACAGAGGTTTTTGGGTTTCGCCAACTACTGCCGGCGCTTCATCAGAGCCTTCAGTTCTATCGCCAGTCCTCTCACGGCACTGCTGAAGAGAGGCTGAGGTGGACCCCAGAGGCTGATAGAGCGTTCCAGCGATTGAGGGAGATGTTTACCACAGCGCCGGTGTTGGCACCCAGACCCCTCCCTCCATTTCATTGTGGAAGTGGACACCTCAGAGACTGGTGTGGGGGCGGTGCTTTCCCAGAGGTCCGGTACTCCTCCAAAGTTGCACATACTACTCCCGAAAGTAGACACCAGCCGAGCGCAAACTACGATGTGGCGATCGGGAGTTACTGGCGGTGAAGAGGGCTCTGGAGGCATGGCGGCACTGGCTGGAGGGCGCTAAACATCCAATACTTATCCTAACGGACCACTGTAATCTGGAGTATATTGGAGCAGCAAGGAGGCTGAACCCTCGCCAGGTCAGGTGGGAGCTCTTCTTCGCCAGATTCAACTACACCTTGTCCTACCGGCCCGGGTCTAAGAACATTAAGGCCGACGCCCTGTCTCACCAGCATGATGAGGACGAGAGCAGTGAGGAACCGACTCCCATCATCCACCACACCCGGATAGTGGTCCCTATTGTGTGGGAGGTAGACAGGGACATTCAACGGGCTACTCAGAGGGAGCCGGCTCATTGCCCGGAGGGGCGCTTTTACGTACCAGAGGAGGTACGGGATCGGTTGCTGATGTGGGCCCACACCTCACCATCGTCTGGTCACCCGGGTATCGGTAGGCCTCCCGTGGTCACGCCTCCCTCTGGGGAATCCCAACTATGTTGCTCCCATTCGCCGACCTACTAGCTACCACTCATTATTCCCGGACTCTCACCATTACGCACACCTGATTGCCATTGTCTCTGTCTATTTAAGCTCTGTGTTAGGTGCTTATGGATTATTGTTCTTTCATGTCTCGTGATGCTTTCGGTTTTGTTTTTCCTCGATGTTTAGTGTATAGTAGCTTGTCTACTTCTGGCGTGTATTCTGCCATCATTAAAAAACATCAACTATATTTATCTTCCTGCGCCTGGTCTCTTCTCGCACCACATCGTGACAGTAGTGAGTCATTTAGCAGACTCTCTTATCCAGAGCAACTTTCAGTAGTGAGGACATACATTTTTCATATTGGTCCCCCGTGGGAATCAAACCAACAACCCTGGCGTTTCAAGCCACAGGCTCTAACAACTGAGCTACACGGGACCTTGCCTGCTGCTAGGCTGGGTCGGGTGCTCACTTCCATGGCCGGTTGCTTGGTTACACAGGAACAAAACTAGCCCTTCACAGTCAGAGAGATGTCCAATGTTAACACTGTTATTGTTTTTGGTGGACAGATTAAGAACAGGTGTACCTTCTCTGTGTCCAGGTGTGACATTAGTGGTGCTTTGATTAACGTTTAAGCAGACAGGAACTGTTGGGAAATGAACTGCCCTAAATTATGGTTATAGAAATGGTGCTCTTGGCATGAACGAAAACCAGTAAATAGTATTTTGAGAGGCATGTACCACTGTCAACCTGTGTTTCCACAGTGGGCTATCACCGTCCACAATTTGACTGCAGGATTTGCTCTCAGGCGTGGGGGAAGATTCCTTGATAACATAAGCAAATCACATTTCCTCTTGAAATTACATTTATGAATTGACAAAAATGTATTGAAAATAATGGACAATATTTAAAATATTCCTGAATTGACTGATTGAAATAAGATTGCCCCTCCAACCCTGGGCTGTGCTTTCTAAAACCATATTAGTATGTGTGCCTGTGAAAGTACAGATGGAAAAATCTATTTCCACAAGCTAACAGTCATGGTGCATGCAAACTACCTGGGAGTGGACACCTTTAAGTTCAACCATCAATTGGTACACCCACACCCACTTCCAACCCTAACAAGTTCACATGAAGTACCTCACATGAAATACGAGAAAGTGATTCCGCGGGCTTATAGTATTTGTGCCCAGTTCCATGCAGAGTGCCCATGCTCTTGCTTGTTAACTCAGTTTAAGGCTTTTTTTTCTCCCTTCATGAGGAATTTCGATTTTTCCAGAAGTAATGTCCATACCAGCCCTGAACAATGATTAATACTATTATTAATAACAGTTGTGATATTGCTGATTGTTTCTCCAGTTTTCCTTCTTCGCTGTTGGGCGGCTTCAATGCTGGAAAACAATGTTCCTGCTCTGCTTATCCCTCATTATGACCAGAGGTTAAGACCTAGAGGACCAATCATTATGACCAGGGGTTAAGACCTAGAGGGCCAATCATTATGACCAGGGGTTAAGACCTAGAGGACCAATCATTATGACCAGGGGTTAAGACCTAGAGGGCCAATCATATGACCAGGGGTTAAGACCTAGAGGACCAATCATTATGACCAGAGGTTAAGACCTAGAGGACCAATCATTATGACCAGAGGTTAAGACCTAGAGGACCCCTCATTACGACCAGAGTTTTATAGGGGCAAACAGCAGTTGCTACATCCATTTTTGGAATTATAAATTATTTATATATTGAGAATGTAAGAATGTAACTGATAAATGCTTCATATGCTTAGTTCAACTGTCGTTCCCCATCAGAACCCAAAATATACACTTGTTTTACTCCAATGTTAATATAAAAGTAATTGTTAACATACACTGTATAGCCTTAAAACATGGTTAAAACTAGAATGTTGATATCATGGATGGTTTGTCCTTGCATCCATAGCTCTTTCTTTGAATTCCAAAACGGTTACATTTCTTCAGCCCCATACCCCCTGCTTTTTCCCGAAATAGTGGCATGGAAGCGGTTTGTTATTGTTTCAACTGCTGATTGCCACTTTAAGACCTAGAGGATGCCAAGACAGCCAAGAAATGCTGACCGTGCAACCCTGAGGTTGGCTGAACCCCTGAAGGCTCATTATTTCCTGTGAGCCTGTCCCCTGTGTGTGACAGATGCCAGCAACAACGACATCGATTCTCCTGCCAGTTGGAAAGAAGAAAACGCTGTTGATTTCATGGCCTTTCTAACCTTGTTTCAGTGAAATCCCTTTTCAAGGGACGCCATCTTGAATGACTTGCCCTTGTTGAGTCACCCCAGATCAAAATGTCCAGGCGTCATTGGGGTGTGGAGGGGCGAGTTGAACTCGCACTTCCCTGTGTTCTTGATGTTTGAGTTTCAGTGGCAAAGAGTACACAGTGTGCTCCACCAGCAGACTTGAGCTGGTGACAAGAGTGTCACGGGCTCCTCTTGGGAAGGTCAGGGGTCACAGTATAGGAAGAATTGACACCAGTGTTAGAATTTTCAGATATTACAACTTCATTTAACACATTTATTAATAAGCCATTATAAGTCATTACAAATGTGCACAGCTGCCTATAAATACCCTAGAAGTCGTTAGAAAGCTCTTTAGCATTGTCATCTTCTTAATAATCAAACACTTTTCTACTCTGTATATCTTTATATTACTTGCTGCACACATGAACTCCTTATGGAAGTACGCAGAGAGCCATGTTTCGCCAAACGCTTTAATTAAGGAACCAGGTGGGTTTAACCAAAGGTTGTTGGCCCTAAACTTCCAAGTGTGGAACAACAACAATAATAACCACGGTCATAAAACTAGGAGCTGAGTGGATTGAGAACGAAAGCTTCTGTTCCCTCTCATCTTTGTCTGGCATCGTTGGCCGCCTCTAGACCGAGGGAGGACCGCATGTCTGCCTCCTGTCTTGTCGCTAGTGGATTGGACCGAGGGAGGACCGCATGTCTGCCTCCTGTCTTGTTGCTAGTGGATTGGAAGCAGGGACCAGAGAGGAAACACTCACTGATTAGTGGTTCAGCGGGACTGATAACGGGGCACTGTCTAGACGAAGGGGGACCCTGCGAGGAGGAGGAGAAGCAGCCGGTCAGTTTTGTAATTCCTACTCTCCCTCGTTCCCTCGCTCTGTACTTCACCACGACTAACCACGGCTCTGTTTCATTCCAAAAGCTTGTTCCCGCCTCCCTTCTGGCCTTGTTCGATCCCCTTCATGGATCTGATGGAAATTAATCAATGACTGGATGAGAATGTAGCTGGACAATAGAGATATGATCTGCTGGATTTATACCTATCCAGTAGGACAATAGAGATATGATCTGCTGGACCTATACCTATCCAGTAGGACAATAGAGATATGATCTGCTGGACCTATACCTATCCAGTAGGACAATAGAGATATGATCTGCTGGACCTATACCTATCCAGTAGGACAATAGAGATATGATCTGCTGGACTTATACCTATCCAGTAGGGCGGCACACAATTGGCCCAGCGTCGTCCGGTTTAAGGAATGCCGGGGTAGGCCGTTGTGCTTCAGATTTGTGAAATGGTTTGAACAAGGGTTGAAGGGAGAGGAGGGCACAACCTTTTGAAATGGAATGCAGCCTCAGCCCAATGCTGACTCCCCATGTAACTCGCGTTTCTTTGTTGTAGAGAGGCAAGGTGACAAAGGCTGTTGAAGTCAGTGCAGATGAGAAGCGGACAGTGGAGGTTACAGACGGAGACCAGCTACTGATAAGCCAGTAGACTGTGTCAGTACTGGAAGTAATGGCTAGTTAAAGAGAAATGTGGAAATGCAACAGGAACTTGCTCCCTTTAAAACAACTTGAATAGAAGAAGTGTCAATGGTTTATGCAGTGTTTAACGTGACTGAGTCAGCTGAAGTTGGGTAGTTAGCAAGAATGTTTTCCAGCCTTGATAGCAACCATTTTATTTAGAACTGACGACCAATCCTTTTGCAGCAACTATGCAAAAATAATTAAGACTGGGTCGTGTCTGTAGCGACATGACTGAGTTTACTTATCAAAATGATGTTTTAATGAAAATATGTAATTCATTGTTATCTTAATATGTTGGTAACCGTTTTGTAAAAGCAATAAGGCATGCAAGGCAGGGCTGTATCATGAATACAGTAAAAAAGTAATCTATGCAACGCAATCTACCTGACTGTATTCATGATACAGCACTGCCTCACATTCCTTATTGGTTAATTGAAAGAGTATACTGTGTCAACTCTTCCTCAGAATGCTATTCTATTAATCAATGGAGGACCCCTTTGATTCTGTGAAGATAACCAACGAGAGAAGAAGAAGAGTGATTGAACTCATTGGAAGTTTTAATCTCCTTGCATTTCTTGCCACGCGACTCTGTTTTTAGTGGACTGTGGGTCATTCAAACATGTTTGAATTTATGATATGATTTGAAGAAAGAAAATTATATTTCTATTAGTATTAACATTGTTGTGCCATGAGGTGTAATTCATATCACAGGCCTAATAGTACTGTAGAGCTCTTTAGACTTGCACACAATACGTCTTAGTGAAACATTCAAATGACTTTTCGGAGACATGCAGAATATTTCATGTAGTCTAATTGAGCTGATCCCCCCGGCACTCCCACACAGCACCCAGGCAGTCACTTGTCAATCAAGTTTCCCATGTACTCTGTTATTCATTAATGTAAGCGTCATGGTCAGCAAATGCTATTTGTTGAGTATTAGGAGTACAGTAATACTTCTGGCAATTTTGTAAAGCTCCAATTCTCCCCTTTTCAAGGAAACCACTGATATTTACCCACTTGACAGTTATGATGGGGAGAAAATCAGAGCTGTAAATTGTTTAACCTGTAGCCAAGGCTTTATGGCCTATAAGTTTAATTATGTCTGGCATTGGTTACAATCTGCCACAATATCAAAAGGAACACTGCTAGACTAATATTTAAACCTACCAAGAATACTGCAACATCATAATACAAGCTTCATAAGAGGTTTACAGAATGCAACAGTTGATACTGCGGAATGTTATATATGCATTGTTTACCCATGGTAACCCTAACCCTAAACCATGGTAACCCTAAACCATGGTAATTTGTGAAATGTAGATGGGGAGAAGCATGGCATGCCTACATCTTTGAGTGATTAGGAACATTCTCCTGTCAATGCAATGTTTCAATCACACTAGATCTATACGTTTACCATGGATGACTTACTAAGGCAGGGAGGAGTTCCAGTGTGACTTCAAAGCATTTTAAGGACATTGTGGTATTAAAATGTATTTTTTCTCTTTGCTTTTAAGCCCTTTCATTATTTTTCATAACCCCCACACCCATACATTCTTTTGTTTTCCATTATGGAACTATTTTGTGGATGGACCAGTCCTCTGTGCTTGCTTGACTACTTCCCCACACCATAACACAACACAGGAAGTCTTCCACCAAAAGCCACTTTGCCTGGATTGGCTGGATGTTCGTTGGTACTTTCCCCACCGCATAATCCAGATGGGGACTACTTACACGTTTCTTGTTGAATGATTTAATACACTTTGAAAATGAAGTAATAGTAATGTTCACTTGTGCTCTTTATGTCTGAATATTGAATATCAAGTATATAAAACAATTTTATAGTGCTGAATTAAAATGTATGGATTTACTGTGTCTGTGGTACAGTAGTCCATTGTGACTTCTGAAGACTTCTTCCTACCTTGACTAATGCCTTCAAAAGCCATTGTGCAGTAATGTGCATAGCCACATCAAAACAATATCTAATGCCTTCAAGATTCTTGCAAATAACCTTATATTTGTGTTCTTCAAGAATCAATGGTTATACATACATCCACAGCATCAATAAGTAAACAGACCATTAAATAACAAACTTTAATTTCTGAGTTATTTGAAGTGAAAATTAGCAGTGTTGTGGAGTGGGCTTGTTAAAGTTGAAAAAGAAGCACATTACCCCACACACTGTTTGATTGCTCCTGCAGTTTCAGTCCTATTTAACACCTCCTCCTCCTCCTCCTCCTCCTCCTCTTCCTCCTTCTCCTATGGCATTCTTATGTGACCCTGCATCTGTGGAGATTTGTTGGATGTGTGTACACTACTTTTGAACAAAGTTTCCATTATTCCACATTGTTGGCGGAGCCCTCAGCTCCCCTGCTTCGTAGGACAAAAGATGCTGGAGCCTCAGATCTGGAGATATCAGTGAGGCTTCAGGGACATTTCCACTGGTTGAGGTTAACCCCTAACTCAGACCATCACAGTGCTGTTTACATGTTCTAACCAAGGACCAAGAAATAGCAAACAACTCGCTCATTCAAACTATTTTCTTTAAAGTGTGGTGCGGAGTCCTCCTTATTGTAATCCTTGAGAAATGAGAGTTTAAAGAGCGACTGCCCCTAAAAAGCAACTTCTCTTTTTGAAAACGACCTATGTGGCATCGATATGAGTCAGAAACATTTATTCTAGTGTCAAAATAGACTACAAATAATTTTGGTCATAAAGTCAATCTTGTCCAAAACAGAGATTTGCAAGATGACAGGAAATAAATTATTTCTCGGAATGAAGGCTACCGTAACAGTAACAGAATGAAGGCTACCGTAACAGTAACAGCATGAAGGCTACCGTAACAGTAACAGAATGAAGGCTACCGTAACAGTAACAGAATGAAGGCTACCGCAACAGTAACAGAATGAAGGCTACCGTAACAGTAACAGAATGAAGGCTACCGTAACAGTAACAGCATGAAGGCTACCGTAACAGTAACAGAATGAAGGCTACCGTAACAGAATGAAGGCTACCGTAACAGTAACAGAATGAAGGCTACCGTAACAGTAACAGAATGAACAGTTCTCCTTTGGTGGTGCTTATTTCAATCCTTCCCACATACCTATAGCTAACCTGATCGTAATGCCCATGGTCATTTTGACATTTGATATCCCTATGGGACTAGTTAGGGACCGTCAGTAAATTACAATGGGACAATATTTTTAAATGTCAATAGCTCTAAATTTCAATGACTTTAAAACCTCAAACCAACTATACATTTTAGAAATTCATATACAAATATTCAACGCATTTAACGAGACAACTAAAAGATGTGCAACATGAAAATGTTGTCTCATTTACATTGTGACGGCCACTAACTAGCCCCAGATAGGCTATCCAAAGTCACACCAACTTTGTGACTGTCGCACACCAGCCGGCTGAAGCTAATTGGAGAAAGAAGTTGACTTGCACCAGCGAGCATAGGCGACTTCAAGACACAAGACTGGTTAGACTGTTTCAAGTTATCTAGAGTGGTGAATATCTGGAACTGTTTAGGCAGAGTAGAAGTACAAACTCTCATCTGTGTGTGTGATGGGGGTGTGGGGCCAGCACAGCAGTGTGTGTGATGGGGGTGTGGGGCCAGCACAGCAGTGTGTGTGATGGGGGTGTGGGGCCAGCACAGCAGTGTGTGTGATGGGGGTGTGGGGCCAGCACAGCAGTGTGTGTGATGGGGGTGTGGGGCCAGCACAGCAGTGTGTGTGATGGGGGTGTGGGGCCAGCGCAGCAGTGTGTGTGATGGGGGTGTGGGGCCAGCGCAGCAGTGTGTGTGATGGGGGTGTGGGGCCAGCACAGCAGTGTGTGTGATGGGGGTGTGGGGCCAGCACAGCAGTGTGTGTGATGGGGGTGTGGGGCCAGCACAGCAGTGTGTGTGATGGGGGTGTGGGGCCAGAACAGCAGTGTATGTGATGGGGGTGTGGGGCCAGCACAGCAGTGTGTGTGATGGGGGTGTGGGGCCAGCACAACAGTGTATGTGATGGGGGTGTGGGGCCAGCACAGCAGTGTGTGTGATGGGGCCAGCACAGCAGTGTGTGTGATGGGGGTGTGGGGCCAGCACAGCAGTGTATGTGATGAGGGTGTGGGGCCAGCACAGCAGTGTGTGTGATGGGGTCAGCACAGCAGTGTGTGTGATGGGGGTGTGGGGCCAGCACAGCAGTGTATGTGATGGGGGTGTGGGTCGAGCACAGCAGTGTGTGTGATGGGGGTGTGGGGCCAATACAGCAGTGTATGTGATGGGGGTGTGGGTCCAGCACAGCAGTGTGTGTGATGGGGATGTGGGGCAAATACAACTGTGTGTGTGATGGGGGTGTGGGGCCTTCATGAAGTGAACCACAGGCTTTGATGGTGATGGAATCTCGGCTCACTGCTGGGACAGGCATCACAGGTGTTGTAGTGCTGTGTGTGTGTGTGTGTGTGTGTGTGTGTGTGTGTGTGTGTGTGTGTGTGTGTGTGTGTGTACATTCTGCTTGGACAAGCATCCGCTGTGTAGGCCTCACAGCTGCAGTTAGAGGTCATACAGTACTACTGGGTCATACAGTACTACAGGGTCATACAGTACTACAGGTTCATACAGTACTACAGGGTCATACAGTACTACAGGGTCATACAGTACTACAGGGTCATATAGTACTACAGGGTCATACAGTACTACAGGGTCATATAGTACTATAGGGTCATATAGTACTACAGGGTCATATAGTACTACAGGGTCATATAGTACTACAGTGTCATATAGTACTACAGGGTTATATAGTACTACAGGGTCATACAGTACTACAGTGTCAAACAGTACTACAGGGTTATATAGTACTACAGGGTCATACAGTACTACAGGGTCATACAGTACTACAGGGTCATACAGTACTACAGGGTCATACAGTACTTCAGGGTCATTGAGTGTATGTGTGTGTGTGTGTGTGTGTGTGTGTGTGTGTGTGTGTGTGTGTGTGTGTGTGTGTGTGTTTGTGTGTGTGTGTGTGTGTGTGTGTGTGTGTGTGTGTGTTCTGTGTGTGTGCGTGCGTGTGTGTGTGTGTTCTGTGTGTGTGTTCTGTGTGTGTGTTCTGTGTGTTCTGTGTGTGTGTGTGTGTGTGTGTGTGTGTGTGTGTGTGTGTGTGTGTGTGTGTGTGTGTGTGTGTGTGTGTGTGTGTGTGTGTGTGTGTGTGTGTGTGTGTGTGTGTGTGTGTGTTATCAAGTCTTCCTTGTCTCACTGAGACATGTGTTTAGATCTCAGATCTCTCACTTTGTGAGTCACTCAAATGACATAACTGATTACAGTAGGGTTTGGCTTGAAATGGAGTAAACTTTCTCTTTCTGAGAACACACAAAACTCCCCATAGGCTTCTCCTTAAACATATACTGCTAAACTATACATACTAGACATACTATCAAAACACAGTTTGAACAATTCTTAATATTCTATATTAAACATGTATTCCTTGAACAAATAAGAACACCTATGAAAAAAACACCTATGTCAGATGTTGCTCTTGTACAATAAACACATTGACATAGCATCTCCAAAACACATGTAAATTGCATGCACAGTCAGTCACTTTGCTGCATACAACATATATTCTACTGGCCTCAGGAAATATTTACACTTTTCAAATGCACACTTTGCCTCAGCAGCTACTTGCCCATCTCTTCAGCCCTCCATGTGCAGAGCCAAATGGATTGTTTGTTTTAAAGTCATAATAAAGAGCCATTTTCAGATGTTTAACATTCCCTCATCCCGCTAGAGCACTTGCTTTGGCCCCTTTCGAAAAACAGAACCTACAATAAAATAGCCAATCAGTTTTGCTTGGCTGCGAGCCCGAGGGCAGCCAGTTGGGTGTGTTTTTTAACAGAAAGACCATTTCCCCATCCCATGTATTTAGAGAAACGACCACTAGGGGGTGGTGTAGCTGCTCTGCCTGCCACAGCCTTGTCATCACCAGATTGTCAGATTGAACCCCTGTGTATGATGGATTTATAGTGCCCTTCCTCACGTTCATATAGTGTTGTTTGTGATTCCTTTTCAGCAATCATAGCAACTCATTTGCTCCTGTATAAAGTGCTATCATTCATTGTAAGCAGGTGTGGAATTGGGATGGAGATCACTCTTGTATCTTACCACGGTCGGATCCCCAGCCAAAAAACATTCTCATAACAGCTCATAGCTTTGCATACATACAAATAGATTGTTAACATTTAAAGTAAATACACTGTACTTTTAAATTCTCCATAATACATTACACCAGGGGTGTCAAACTCATTCCAAGGAGGACCTAGTGTCTTTTTTTTTTCATTCAATTAAGACCTAGGTGAGGGGAGTTCCTTACTAATTAGTGACCTTAATTAATCAATCAAGTACAAGGGAGGAGCAAAAACCTGCAAACCCATGCGTTACACACGTGGATCAGAGAAACTGTTGATTAAACAGCTACGTTTATTTTTGCACTGCTTTAAACTGAGTAATAATGTGTTCTATCAATTTCATCAATTTGTTTTAATTTTCAATCAAATTCAATCCGATTGTGCTTTCTCCGCAATGTTCCCATGTTCGTGGAGAACACATTCACGATAAACGTGGCGTATGTTGGCTCAATCGGAAATTACCTTTAAATGTCACATTGTCAAAATCTACATTCAGATTAAATCCCATTTTTGGTGTGCCACCACACTAACCACAAGGTGCCACCAATTAGAATCCCAATGGTCTTGGACCAGAGAATGACCTGAAAAAGCTGGTAACACATGTAAACAGGGAAAGGGGGATACCTAGTCAGTTGTACAACTGAATGCATTCAACTGAAATGTGTCTTCTGCATTTAACCCAACCCCTCTGAATCAGAGAGGTGTGTGGGGCCGCCTTAATCAACATCCATGTAATCTGCACCCAGGGAACAGTGGGTTAACTGCCTTGGTCAGGGGCAGAACAACATAATTTTATATTGTCAACTCGGGGATTAGATACAGCAACCTTTCGGTTACTGGCCCATAGCCCTTACCCGCCAGGCTACCTGCCGCCAGTGTTCATTTATCTGCTTTCGTGGTGTTATATTTGATCTTTCGGCAGCTTATAACTCAGTGTGTTTATTGCGAGATAGATGAAGACGTGTCACAACACCTCATTCAGCCTAGGCACATATCAGGAGTTTTTTCCCG
The DNA here is from genome assembly GCA_023634145.1 of Thymallus thymallus. Classification (NCBI taxonomy): domain Eukaryota; kingdom Metazoa; phylum Chordata; class Actinopteri; order Salmoniformes; family Salmonidae; genus Thymallus; species Thymallus thymallus. The sequence goes on from CM042406.1 coordinate 32,652,097, forward strand.
CTTCTTGTGTGCTCCTTTCCAGCCTTCTATCCTCATTTTCTCTCCCTCTTTCTTATGTGTTTTTTGGGAGCTGTGGTGGAGCTGTTGGCATTGGACTGGAGACCTGAGGCAGAGTGTGTGGAAGCCTTTCGACAAAGAGGCACTGGACTGTAGTTACTGTGTGTGTGTGGTGTGTGTGTGTGTGCCGTGGCTACGTTCACACCGGTTCCCCTTACTGAGTCATTACTGGCCGTGCCCAGGATGTATTTTTCTGCTAGAACCCAGGAAATACAGGTCAGCCTGAGAAAAGGGCTAGAGTTACAGAGTGGAACTCCTAACGGGCATCCTGTCCTCACAGCGTCAGCGTGGAACTCCTAACGGCATCCTGTCCTCACAGCGTCAGCGTGGAACTCCTAACGCCATCATGTCCTCACAGCGTCAGCGTGGAACTCCTAACGGCATCCTGTCCTCACAGCGTCAGCGTGGAACTCCTAACGGCATCCTGTCCTCACAGCGTCAGCGTGAAACTCCTAACGGCATCATGTCCTCACAGTGTGGGTGAAAGCTGCCCATACAGTAAGTGCTGATCGAAGGTTAGTGAGGCTGAGGTTGTCCTACAATGTACACCAGACTGTGTAAGTGCTTGTATTTAAGTCTAGAGTTGGGGTGAGGTTAGGTTAGCTCACGCCACATTGGTGACTTCTGCCCAGGGCTTCTGCTACCGTCTGTTTCCTTAACTATTTGTGTCTGACCAAGAGCCACAGGAGCAGAAGATGTTAACTCTCCAGCACACATAAAGCCATCATAAGACCATCCGTACATTGGTGTTACATGTTTGTAGAGCTCAAAAAGTGCTCACTGAAAGGCCCTTTGCCTCTGTTTGAAAATACTGAGAGAGAATGTCTCTATAACTACCCCACTATAACTACCCCTATATATCTACCCCACTATAACTACCCCTCTATAACTACCCCTCTATAACTACCCCTCTATAACTACCCCTGTATAACTACCCCTCTATATCTACCCCTCTATAACTACCCCACTATAACTACCCCTATATATCTACCCCACTATAACTACCCCTCTATAACTACCCCTCTATAACTACCCCTCTATAACTACCCCTGTATAACTACCCCTCTATATCTACCCCTCTATAACTACCCCACTATAACTACCCCACTATAACTACCCCTCTATATCTACCCCTCTATAACTACCCCTCTATAACTACCCCTCTATATCTACCCCACTATAACTACCCCTCTACAACTACCCCTCTATAACTACCCCTCTATAACTACCCCTCTATAACTACCCCTCTATAACTACCCCACTATAACTACCCCTCTACAACTACCCCTCTATATCTACCCCTCTATAACTACCCCTCTATAACTACCCCTCTATAACTACCCCTCTATAACTACCCCACTATAACTACCCCTCTATAACTACCCCTCTATATCTACCCCTCTATAACTACCCCACTATAACTACCCCTCTATAACTACCCCTCTATAACTACCCCTCTATAACTACCCCACTATAACTACCCCTCTATAACTACCCCTCTATAACTACCCCTCTATAACTACCCCTCTATAACTACCCCACTATAACTACCCCACTATAACTACCCCACTATAACTACCCCTCTATAACTACCCCTCTATAACTACCCCACTATAACTACCCCTCTATAACTACCCCTCTATAACTACCCCTCTACAGCTACCCCTATATAACTACCCCACTATAACTACCCCACTATAACTACCCCACTATAACTACCCCTCTATAACTACCCCTCTATAACTACCCCACTATAACTACCCCTCTATAACTACCCCTCTACAGCTACCCCTATATAACTACCCCACTATAACTACCCCACTATAACTACCCCACTATAACTACCCCTCTATAACTACCCCTCTATAACTACCCCTATATATCTACCCCTCTATAACTACCCCTCTATAACTACCCCTCTATAACTACCCCTCTATAACTACCCCTCTATATCTACCACTCTATAACTACCCCTCTATAACTACCCCTATATATCTACCCCTCTATAACTACCCCTCTATAACTACCCCTCTATAACTACCCCTCTATATCTACCCCTCTATATCTACCCCTCTATAACTACCCCTCTATATCTACCCCTCTATAACTACCCCTCTATAACTACCCCTATATAACTACCCCTCTATAACTACCCCACTATATCTACCCCTCTATAACTACCCCTCTATAACTACCCCTATATATCTACCCCTCTATAACTACCCCTCTATAACTACCCCTCTATAACTACCCCACTATAACTACCCCACTATAACTACCCCTCTATAACTACCCCTCTATAACTACCCCTCTATAACTACCCCTCTATAACTACCCCTCTACAGCTACCCCTATATAACTACCCCTCTATAACTACCCCTCTATAACTACCCCTCTATAACTACCCCACTGTAACTACCCCTCTATAACTACCCCTCTATAACTACCCCTCTATAACTACCCCACTATAACTACCCCTCTATAACTACCCCTCTATAACTACCCCACTGTAACTACCCCTCTATAACTACCCCTCTATAACTACCCCTCTATAACTACCCCTCTATAACTACCCCTCTATAACTGCCCCTCTATAACTGCCCCTCTATAACTACCCCTCTATAACTACCCCTCTATAACTACCCCACTATAACTACCCCTATATAACTACCCCTCTATAACTACCCCTCTATAACTACCCCTCTATAACTACCCCACTATAACTACCCCACTATAACTACCCCTCTATAACTGCCCCTCTATAACTACCCCTCTATAACTACCCCTCTATAACCACCCCACTATAACTGCCCCTCTATAACTACCCCTCTATAACTACCCCTCTATAACTACCCCACTATAACAACCCCACTGTAACTACCCCACTATAACTGCCCCACTCAACTCCAACGTATCCCAATGGAGTGTGCTGAGAAGCTGCTAGTGCAGAAAAATATGGAGAGAAAAATGTTTTGAGGGGGATGTTTATTATTTTGGCATGGAACTGGCAGAGGGATTACTGCTGTTGGCCGCTGGTTTTCATTAGGGTTTGAGAGGGGTAGGAGAACGGTACAGGTTCATGCGTATTTTCATTAGGGTTTGAGAGGGGTAGGAGAACGGCACAGGTTCATGCATGTTTTCATTAGGGTTTGAGAGGGGTAGGAGAACGGCACAGGTTCATGCATGTTTTCATTAGAGTTTGAGAGGGGTAGGAGAATGGCACAGGTTCATGCATGTTTTTATTAGGGTCTATGTACCACTGTAGCCCAGACTATCTCAGGGATGTTGTATGAGGAGGTTCAACTCCAATCTCCTAGTTTACGTATTAGGTTAAGTATTCCAGTGGGATTGGGCGAAGAATAGCGATATCTGGGCGATATATCCGTTTTGTATTGGCTAAGAGTTTGTTGTGGTAAGAAGCGAAGCGTGCCCTTTTCAAGGGGTTAATAAAGAAAAAATGGCGTCATTTTTGGGTTGTTAGCTGTTTTTCTGGTTGAGAAGACGTCATAATCAGATAAAACCAACTGGTCTCTGTTACAACCAGGTAAAGACGTCATATTTATGTTGTTATCTAAACTCAAATGTGTTGAGACAACTCAGGAATGTACACTACCGTGTTTGGGGTCACTTAAAAATGTCCTTGTTTTTGAGAGAAAAGCTATTTTTTTGTCCATTAAAATAACATCAAATTGATCAGAAATACAGCGTAGACATTGTTAATGTTGTGAATAACTATTGTAGCTGGAAACGGCTGATTTTTATGGAATATCTACATAGGCTTACAGAGGCCCAATATCAGCAACCATCACTCCTGTGTTCCAATAGCACGTTGTGTTAGCTAATCCAAGTTTATCATTTTAAAAGTCTAATTGATCATTAGAAAACCCTTTTGCAATTATGTTAGCACAGCTGAAAACAAATGTACTTGTCCTCTTGCTCATTTGTGCTCCGGCTCCTCCCACTCCTCTTTCTATACTGGTTAGAGCCAGTTTCCCCTGTTCTGTGAAGGGAGTAGTACACAGCGTTGTACGAGATCTTCAGTTTCTTGGCAATTTCTAGCATGGAATAGGCTTCATTTCTTAGAACAAGAATAGACTGACGAGTTTCAGAAGAAAGTTCTTTGTTTCTGGCCATTTTGAGCCTGTAATCGAACCCACAAATGCTGATGCTCCAGATACTCAACTAGTCTAAAGAAGGCCAGTTTTATTGCTTCTTTAATCAGCACAATAGTTTTCAGCTGTGCTAACATAATTGCAAAATGGTTTTCTAATGATCAATTAGCCTTTTAAAATGATAAACTTGGATTAGCTAACACAACGTGCCATTGGAACGCAGGAGTGATGGTTGCTGATATTGGGCCTCTGTACGCCTATGTAGATATTCCATTAAAAGTCAGCCGTTTCCAGCTACAATAGTCATTTACAACATTAACAATGTCTACGCTGTATTTCTGATCAATTTGATGTTATTTTAATGGACAAAACATTTGCTTTTCTTTCAAAAACAATTACATTTCTAAGAGACCAAAACACTTTTGAACAGTAGTGTTTGTTAGTAGACCTTCCCTGCCCCAAAGTGGAGCAAACTAGAAATAGTATTCCAGCTGGTTGCCTTGATTTTTTTAATTGACTCAACATCTTTTTTTTTCATATAGTGTGGCATAATCATGAGTCTCTCTATGCAACTCTGCATCCTGATGGGCCAACTCTTCACCAACACATCTGAGAACAGTATAATTAAAAACAGTTGTTTCACCGAGTCCATCACAGCTACTCTGTATTTTATTACCAGAAAAAAACACACAAAATGGAATACCGGTAACAAAAAAGACAACACAAATACAATATTGTAGTAGCCATGCCTGGGGAGAGCTAGTAACCAATAGATTTTTATATTTTTATTAGCGTGTAATTATTAGCTTTGCTCCGTTCCAAACATGTTTTTTTTTCTTATATGTTTTCATTTGGGCACAACCACGCCGTGCTCTTCAACTACGCTTTAGTTAGATGTGGCTGATGTTCCACCAATCCATAAAATCGTACGGATTTGTTATAGTATCCACTAGAATGCATCGAATAGTACATATCTCACTGTACATGTATGAAAAACACATCCAGTATGGTATGCAGTAGTTTGGAGGATTGATGGGGGGTTATTGTAAAGAAAATGTATTGGCCCCAAAGCAGCATTCCCCTTACTTTGAGCCCCAAAGCAGCATTCCCCTTACTGTGAGCCCCAAAGCAGCATTCCCCTTACTTTGAGCCCCAAAGCAGCATTCCCCTTACGGTGAGCCCCAAAGCAGCATTCCCCTTACGATGAGCCCCAAAGCAGCATTCCCCTTACTGTGAGCCCCATAGCAGCATTCCCCTACTGTGAGCCCCAAAGCAGCATTCCCCTTACTGTGAGCCCCAAAGCAGCATTCCCCTTACTGTGAGCCCCAAAGCAGCATTCCCTTTACTGTGATCCCCAAAGCAGCATTCCCCTACTGTGAGCCCCAAAGCAGCATTCCCCTTGCTGTGAGCCCCAAAACAGCATTCCCCTTACTGTGAGCCCCAAAACAGCATTCCCCTACTGTGAGCCCCAAAACAGTATTCCCCTACTGTGAGCCCCAAAACAGCATTCCCCTACTGTGAGCCCCAAAGCAGTATTCCCCTTACTGTGAGCCCCAAAGCAGCATTCCCTTTACAGTGAGCCTCATGAGATTTTGTAATCCCTTGTCTTTACCTTTCTTGTCCTAAAAGAATAACCATTTGTTTTCTGGTGCCTCCACTTAATTGCAGCAAGGTGAATAATGTAGCTTATTACAGGACTCAACCTCATTGTGTATATCAGAGTAATACAGTTATCACCAGTGTTAGTGTTTGTCTCAGCGGGAGATTCTAGTTTGAGGACTGTTTCTAATAAAAAACAGACTGAGATTATGTTTACCTCGTTATACAAAACAGCCCTTAAGATGATGAGGGTGTGGGGACAATAAAAACAAAATTATAGCAAAGCAGAGATTTTCAACCAATGCATAAAAAACCACTGAACAAGCATTTAACATTTCTTAAAGTTGATCTAGGTCTTAATAATCGCACACACAGTGAGATTACAAACACCCTAAACTATGTAACAGTAATTTTAATGATGCATTTCTTAAATAGATCTGAGAATAAATCAGTCTCAAGTGACACGCTCAGTGAGAGATTTATCGTTTTGAAACACCCATTCACATGGGTCAGAAGGAACTAAGTAATGAGTGTTGTAGACTAAAAAGGTTATAAAATACTGTTGTGTTTTCGATCCATCAAATTGAAGGGGTAGCATACAAAAATATTTTTACAACCTTGGGAAACATTTATAATGCTATAACATCTGTGGTTCTCTTATTTGGCCAACCATTAATATGATAAAATCTTGACACATGAGTGCGTACATTCTATGTAGACAGAAGAAAGGAGATGACTTCATTAGTACGGTGTCCATTTTAGGACAACTCAATCTTCAGACATGGAATCCTCCTCTATTCTTGATGGCTCTCAACCAAGCAGATTGTGGAATACTCTCATTCTTAGATATTGATTGGCTTCATATAAAGTCAAATCAGATTTTGTTTTGTAAACAACATTTGTAGACTAACAGGGAAAAATAATAATAATAAAAAAATAATAACACAAGGAATACGTAAATACACAATGAGTAACGATAACTTGGCTATATAATTTAACTTGGCCATTAAAACCATTTCATGTGTCTGAAGGTACAAACTCTGCATTTACAGTGGGCCCAGAGAGCAAATCAAGTGCACTATAGGCCTACCGCTGGCCAATCGGATGTCTGCAGTAACTTAGCAGGCATAAAAGAAAGCTACAGCAAAGTTGATACTGTGAGATTTAAAACCATGACTAGAGAGAGACTGTCAACGAATACAGCAAAGAGCTGCTGTTTGTATGAGTGAGTTCATGTTTAAGTTCTTACTCAGAACTGTCACAGTTTTCAAGCCCTGCCACATCCGACGAGTGTCATAGCCGGTGTAGTAGGATTTTATCTTAGTCCTGTACTGACATTTTGCCTGTTTGATGGCGTGTCAGAGGTCGTAGTGGGATATCTTTGAAGCGTAGTGTCACGCTCCTTGAAAGCGGCAGCTCTAGCCTTTTGCACTGCTGTAGACGTTGCCTTTAATCCATTGCTTCTGGTTGGGATATGTACATACGGTCACTGTGGGGACGACGTTGTCGATGCAGTTATTTATGAAGCCAGTGACTTATGCCTTATGTGGTAAACTCCTCAATATTATCGGATGAATCCCGGAACATATCCCAGTCTGTGCTAGCGAAACAGTCCTGTAGCTTAGGACTGTTAGGGTGAGGGAGAGCCATGTATGCATTTTCTCTGTGTGGCGTAAAGGTGTTCAAGAGTTTTTTTGCCTTTAGTTGCACAGGTGACATGCTGGTAAAAATTTGGTAAAACTGATATCAGCTTCCCTGCATTAAAATCACCGGCCACAAGGAGCGCCACCTCTGGATGTGCATTTTCTTGTTTGCTTATGGCCCTATATAGCTCGTTGAGTGTGATCTTACAAAAATATAGATAAAAAACTCTCTTGGTAAATAGTATGGTCTGCAGCTTATCATGAGGTATTCGAGTGATCAAAAACTTTGAGACTTCCTTAACATTAGAGATCGTGGACCAGCTGTTGTTAACAAAGAGACACGGCCCTCCCCCCTTCGTCTAACCCGACGCTGCCGTCCAGGCTAGTGGATGAAAAAACAGCGAGATATGTTATCCATGTTCAGCCACGA
>CM042406.1:32664937-32697437 GCA_023634145.1 Thymallus thymallus
GCATTCATGTACTACTCGGAACAAGGAAACTTGAATATATCCAATTGGAAAACTCAGTGTACAAACATGCAACCTGAGTTCCCCAGTCTTATTTACCAATTGGAAGCTCATTTAGGAATTTGGAACGTCCAAGTTATGACTCATCTGGCTGCTTTATGGCAATTTGAGTTTCCGATAATTCTGATAGAATACGAATGCAGCATAATGGTTCAACCACAAATGCAGCATAATGGTGTAATTTCTGTATTCATAACAAAATATTCACACAAAGACATGACTTTGAGGAGCATTCCATAGTTGGTTCACAACTTGCACATCCCACTCTATCTAACAAACCAATGTAGGATATTGCCTTGACTTCAGTGTAGTTTGTTTTACAATGTGAGGAAATCCCCTTGTCTTGTTACGGTGCTTCAAGACAACTTTCCCAACACTGCGACAACTTGACTCCCCAGTCGCCAATAAACTTAAAACCTCTAAATACTCAGGAAATGGTTCTGGTAAAATGTTGACATTTTCATCGGAACCTCCCAAGTGCCACTTTGTGCAGACATCAAACGAGATGGGTTGCCTCCAAAAGCAAACGCCTGGACACACACCTTCCACAGGAATCCGTGATGGCTAAACCATATTACGATCACAATGCCTATAGACCGACACCTATAGACCGCATCGCGGCATGAAGTCGATTAGTGGAGGATGGCATGTGCCGTTAAAGTCTTGTAACGTCCACCTGTCTTGTAACGTGGACAGTAAAAGACATCTCAGGGTTTCTTTTAAAGACACAGAGAGGGCCAAACTTTCCAGATGTCTGATTTATAGGTAGGGTGGTGTTCGAGGAACAGGCCTTTAGGACGTCAAGATGTGTTGCGAGCAAGATGGTCACTCATCGACTAGTCCACATGCTCAGTTGGGGAAAATGGCTGAGGTCCAAGATCTTCTTCACCATGTTAAGGGACATGAATTACGCCTAGAATCCTGGAAGAAAAAGCACTTTCAATGAAGAATCTCTATTGAGAATGCTTTTTGATACAATGCTAGGCTTAATCTGGGTCCAGGGCACCAGCACTGAGAGAATATATCATAATGTCTTGGAAAGTCCAGTGATCCATATGTCATTATGGATGTGGTTTGTTGGGTAGGTGGGTGAGCTAACATTGAGACGCAAATTTTCTGTGCTAAATGATAATTATATCTGGTAATGGCATCTCTGCCAACATGCCTATAAGACTTAAGGACCAAGGTAGCTTCCTTAAGTCTTTATTGCATGAGCATAATCATGTTTGAATAATATGGTTGAAAAAAATTGAATGTGCTGTTATAAAAGTGTGTAATGAATCTGTCAAACCCTTTTATAATTCACACTTTTGTAGAACAGAGATTGTAGAATTGTAGAACAGAGATTGTAGAATTGTAGAACAGAGATTGTAGAATGGTAGAACAGAGATTGTAAAATTGTAGACTTTTCACACTGTGCTTACAGTACATTGCCCCTTAGGGTCAAATATTGTGTGAACTACCACAACACACATTTACCCCCTCCACCACATTTACCCCCTCCACCACATTTACCCCCTCTACCACAGTTCAGCAATGTCTGGGAGGCAGAAACAACAAGTGTTTCATGATGGGATATGGTTTCTATCAAAGGCACCGACTGACCTGTTTGACCAGAGGAACAAACCGATTACTCAGTGAATGTGTGAACGGATGCGGTCCGGGGGAGATGAGGGTTCCCGTAACCGACTGATAAGACACGAGATTCAATCCAGCCTGTTGAAACCCAAGTTTCGACATGTAGTGGTGGTGTGGTTGTGATTTCTACTGCAATCTCGGTGGGATGTCGTCTTGTTTTCGGAATGAGTTTGCGCAATACTATTGGTTGTCTATAGCCGTAAAACATATTTGGAGGCTCGTCCAGGATGAGAACATTTTAGGGCAAAGTAATCAGGGAGAGTAGCATAGGCCAGAGTAGCTATCTTAGCTTAGTATTTTTTTTTTAGAAACGTTCAAATGCTTCTCCTGTGAAGTCGTGACTTGCGACATACGACTAGTTTCCTGAAACGAGTCATATGTTGATGTAGTGTATGTTGATGTACTGTATGTTGATGTACTGTATATTGATGTACTTGATGTTGTGTATGGAGCACAATGCAATTTTTACGACAGGTTTTCTTCAATTTTATGCAATGTTGCAAACTATTGTAGCATACGGAAGAGCTCTCTGCAAAATGTCTGTTTTGCTGTACTGTAGATTACACTATACTGTATAAGGACTGATGTTCGGCGCCCATATTCATAAAGAATATCAGAGTACGAGTGCTGATCTCAGATCAGGTCTCCCCTGCCCATGTAGTCTTATTCATTATTCAAAACTGATCCTAGAACAGCACTCCTAGAAAAATGCCTATTTTAATGAATGACATGAGTGTTTCCCACGTAGCCTACTATTGGAAGACATCATAGAGAGCAGAGGTCACAGAGGGGATAAAAGAAACAGAAACAGTTGTACATCCCCCACTCACTGTACTGTAGGGTTTTTCATCCATAGGTTAGGTTATCACTCCAGTAAAAACCAAGTGTTTATGTTCTTGCATATGCACGTTCATCGGTGCAGGCTCACCATCTCTGTTTGACTTTGCGCACTCCTTAAAATGCCCCCTTGCTATATTTCAAAATGCCTCTCACTGCGTAAAAACTGGCTACACTGTTTCGCCTGAGACATTCCATGTCCTGCTTTTCTTTGGCCGAGCTCGGTTCTTAAAAGCTCCCCAGTTGGGGCTATAGTTTATTGTGCTCCTGGATGCTCTTCGGTGGTGGAGCTGCATTTGAAGAACTGTTTACTGGGAAACTTCTGGAGTTTTCCCAATGCACCTGTGTTTTCAATGCTTCTCTCTCTTCTCTCTCTACTCCTCAAGGGCCTGTGAGGTCATCATCTAAGACATCATCATAAACAAACACAGAAACATGTTTAACTAATTAGAGGGACGGGAATGGAATAACCCCTTAATCATTCAGGTGTGTGTGTGTGTGTGTGTGTGTGTGTGTGTGTGTGTGTGTGTGTGTGTGTGTGTGTGTGTGTGTGTGTGTGTGTGTGTGTGTGTGTGTGTGTGTGTGTGTGTGTGTGTGTGTGTGTGTGTGTAGGGGGGTGGGGGTGCGCTAATCTGATTTTTCTCCTTCAAAGCAGCATTCTAATCACAACCTGTTGTTTTGCATTCATCAGTAGCCTGTCCAACACAGTGTTGGAGATCATGCACCATGAACTTTACTCCGCTTGGTCTCATTGCTCCAACAGCCAGGTTTGCATCACTAACGGTTACATTGCTCAAGTGTCCTCGTGTGACTTTCCTTCACTTTAAATTACTGACGTCAGGTTTCTCCTCTGTATTTGTTTTATTTTTTAATTATTGAACCTTTATTTAACTAGGCAAGTCATTCTTCTTTACAATGACGGCCTAATGTCTGTCAGAAGAATTGCAAAAAGGCCAGTTTACAAATCACAATACACTTCAGTTACAGTACATTAGTTACAGTACATTAGTTACAGTACATTAGTTACAGTACTCTAGTTACTGTACATTAGTTACAGTACATTAGTTACTGTACATTAGTTACAGTACATTAGTTACAGTACTCTAGTTACTGTACATTAGTTACAGTACATTAGTTACAGTACATTAGTTACTGTACATTGGTTACTGTACATTATTTACAGTACATTAGTTACAGTACTCTAGTTACAGTACATTAGTTACTGTACATTAGTTACTGTACATTAGTTACTGTACATTAGTTACAGTACATTAGTTACAGTACATTAGTTACTGTACATTAGTTACAGTACATTAGTTACAGTACTCTAGTTACTGTACATTAGTTACTGTACATTAGTTACTGTACTCTAGTTACTGTACATTAGTTACAGTACATTAGTTACTGTACATTAGTTACAGTACATTAGTTACTGTACATTAGTTACTGTACATTAGTTACTGTACATTAGTTACAGTACATCAGATACAGTACATTAGTTACAGTACATCAGTTACAGTACATTAGTTACTGTACTTTAGTTACAGTACATTAGTTACTGTACATTAGTTACTGTACTTTAGTTACAGTACATTAGTTACAGTACATTAGTTACTGTACATTAGTTACAGTACATTAGTTACAGTACATTAGTTACAGTACTCTAGTTACTGTACATTAGTTACTGTACATTAGTTACTGTACATCAGTTACAGTACATTAGTTACTGTACTTTAGTTACAGTACATTAGTTACTGTACATTAGTTACTGTACTTTAGTTACTGTACATTAGTTACTGTACATTAGTTACTGTACATTAGTTACAGTACATTAGTTACAGTACATTAGTTACTGTACATTAGTTACAGTACATTAGTTACTGTACATTAGTTACAGTACATTAGTTACAGTACATTAGTTACTGTACCATGAGAGGATCACCTGCTTTGTTATTTGACCTTTCACATGGGACAGGAAAACTCTAAAGGGGCTCAGCCGTTAAGGCCGTTAAAACTCTAAAGGGGCTCAGCCGTTAAGGCCGTTAAAACTCTAAAGGGGCTCAGCCGTTAAGGCCGTTAAAACTCTAAAGGGTCTCAGCCGTTAAGGCCGTTAAAACTCTGAAAGGGTTAAGCTGTTATGATGGTTCATAAAGATGGATAATAACAACAATAATATTGAACATATCCAGGGAAATTTATCCACAAACAGCAGAAATCGTACCTCCATAATGGTGAGTATGAGCGCTACTCCAAGTATTCCCATGGATTTGTCGGAAGTCACCTACAGGGAAAAACATAACTAGTCAAATACACCTTCACAGCTCTGTAATGGACCCTGGAAATAAACTAATTGAACATTCCTATTTCCTTTGTGGCTTTTCTTGCATTTTGATTCAGATTTATGTTGCGTTCTGGTGCGGTCCGTCGACATTTCCATGACTATATGCAGAGCTAAGGAAAAACACAGACATATTGTTGCTGTTGGATTGTGTTCCGTGTCAGAAAGGGTTTAGGGGGATTATTAAGTGGTCTATAGAGTGAGCAAAGTGGCTTAGGGTTGTCTTGGTGGAGATTCATTTATCATTGCGTGGCCGTGCACTATACATCTACAGCTAAATAGCCAACTACAAGTTAGGGTTCCCTTTCATTTAGAGTGACAGGGTGGAAAACGGAGTTACATGTAACACTTGAGTTGGACCGGGTTTTTGCGGCATTACCTTTTGTCCAATTGTGGGATAGCATACATCCAAATTCAATAGGTTCTGAGGGACGTGACTGAGGCTAAAAAAATTGAGGCTAAGGGTCATCACAGTTGTTTTTTTATTTAGAAAAATAATCGTCTACCCTCGCTACCAAAGTCCACAGTAGAACCAACGACAGAACCGTGAAGGGAGAAAATAATCAAGAAAGTTGATTCCCGAGGGTAGCCTGTTTTTTTGTGTGAGTATCTGTAAAAGAGACCAATGGGGCATATTGTACTCTAGAGGCTGTGACATGAACTGGTCTAGTATCTATAAAAGAGACCAATGGGGCATTTTGTACTCTAGAGGCTGTGATATGAACTGGTCTAGTATCTATAAAAGAGACCAATGGGGCATATTGTACTCTAGAGGCTGTGATATGAACTGATCTAGTATCTGTAAAAGAGACCAATGGGGCATATTGTACTCTAGAGGCTGTGATATGAACTGGTCTAGTCTGTAAAAGAGACCAATGGGGCATATTGTACTCTAGAGGCTGTGATATGAACTGATCTAGTATCTGTAAAAGAGACCAATGGGGCATATTGTACTCTAGAGGCTGTGATATGAACTGGTCTAGTATCTATAAAAGAGACCAATGGGGCATATTGAACTCTAGAGGCTGTGATATGAACTGGTCTAGTCTGTAAAACAGACCAATGGGGCATTTTGTACTCTAGAGGCTGTGATATGAACTGATCTAGTATCTGTAAAAGAGACCAATGGGGCATATTGTACTCTAGAGGCTGTGATATGAACTGGTCTAGTATCTGTAAAAGAGACCAATGGGGCATATTGTACTCTAGAGGCTGTGATATGAACTGATCTAGTATCTGTAAAAGAGACCAATGGGGCATATTGTACTCTAGAGGCTGTGATATGAACTGATCTAGTATCTGTAAAAGAGACCAATGGGGCATATTGTACTCTAGAGGCTGTGATATGAACTGATCTAGTATCTGTAAAAGAGACCAATGGGGCATATTGTACTCTAGAGGCTGTGATATGAACTGGTCTAGTCTGTAAAAGAGACCAATGGGGCATATTGTACTCTAGAGGCTGTGATATGAACTGATCTAGTATCTGTAAAAGAGACCAATGGGGCATATTGTACTCTAGAGGCTGTGATATGAACTGATCTAGTATCTGTAAAAGAGACCAATGGGGCATATTGTACTCTAGAGGCTGTGATATGAACTGGTCTAGTATCTATAAAAGAGACCAATGGGGCATATTGAACTCTAGAGGCTGTGATATGAACTGGTCTAGTCTGTAAAACAGACCAATGGGGCATTTTGTACTCTAGAGGCTGTGATATGAACTGATCTAGTATCTGTAAAAGAGACCAATGGGGCATATTGTACTCTAGAGGCTGTGATATGAACTGGTCTAGTATCTGTAAAAGAGACCAATGGGGCATATTGTACTCTAGAGGCTGTGATATGAACTGATCTAGTATCTGTAAAAGAGACCAATGGGGCATATTGTACTCTAGAGGCTGTGATATGAACTGATCTAGTATCTGTAAAAGAGACCAATGGGGCATATTGTACTCTAGAGGCTGTGATATGAACTGGTCTAGTATCTGTAAAAGAGACCAATGGGGCATATTGTACTCTAGAGGCTGTGATATGAACTGGTCTAGTATCTGTAAAAGAGACCAATGGGGCATATTGTACTCTAGAGGCTGTGATATGAACTGGTCTAGTATCTATAAAAGAGACCAATGGGGCATATTGTACTCTAGAGGCTGTGATATGAACTGGTCTAGTAGACATTATGGCATGATCTCAATTGAAAGTGCTATTCAATTCAGGAGTATAGGCTGTATGTGGGTTTGGGAAACCATCCCTAATGGTGTAATACAAGGCTTCGGCATGTGGGGCGATGAGTCTCCACA
Source organism: Thymallus thymallus (assembly GCA_023634145.1). Taxonomy (NCBI): domain Eukaryota; kingdom Metazoa; phylum Chordata; class Actinopteri; order Salmoniformes; family Salmonidae; genus Thymallus; species Thymallus thymallus. Next base: position 32,672,111 of record CM042406.1, read on the forward strand.
TGGGAGGGTAGAAAAACATAAGGAAGAATGAGGGGGTGTTTGATGATCACACAGAGAATAATGAAGACTGAGGTGATAGGTATGAACATAGGGAGTGGGGCCTTTAAACCATGACTCAAGTGTCTTAGGTAATTTAATCCTTTCTGGAAGAAACCACAGATATGCGCTAATGAGTATCAGTGAGTGAATTATGTTAGGTGAGTGGTCAGCTGAAGCACTTGGGGTGAGAGCTGGAGATACAGTACAACGGTGCAACGGAGTCTCGCTCCAGATTCTTGACCCCAGGGATGTTGGAGAAGTGACCCTGGGTAAATCTCAATAGTCTAAAGTGGATTCCTCTCCTCCTCTCTTTCCCTTAATTGTAGTGAAATAACTGGACAGGTGTAAGCAAATCCCCAGACAATCTCCTTACTGCCTTCACAGGACTACATTTGAGATCATTATAGATCAAGGAGAGAGTACGAAAAGGGGCAGCAATTCGAGACTATTGAGATGCACCCCTCAGCTCAGACGGGATGCAGTTGTAGTTGTAGTCCAGTACGGTTAAGAAAATAGAAGAAAAAAAAGGTTAGTGGGAGAGGGAGGACATTGTAATGGAGAGAAGAAGAGATGGAGTCCAGATGAACAGACGTCCAGCGGTGAAAGGGCGGAGAGGATAAGTCATATTTCTTTATAGCAACGCAACCATGTCTGAAAATGCAGGAATGAGATTACATTACATTGGACTGGAAGAGGTAGAATATGTACCCAGAATGTGTTGTTGTACATTATAATCTGGAACAGAATCTGTTCTACTGCAAAGTTTGTTCCTCCATTGTTATCTACCCATAATAGCCAGCTTAATTTAGGTTAATATTACCCATGAGAGCCAGCATAATTTAGATTAATATTACCCATGAGAGCCATCTTAGTATTGGTTAATGTTACCCATAATAGCCTGCTTAATTTAGGTTAATACTACCCATAAGTGACAGCTTAATATAGGTTAATATTACCTCTAAGAGCCAGCTTAATATAGGTTAATATTACCCGTAAAAGCCAGCTTAATATAGGTTAATATTACCCATTAGAGCCATCTTAAATTAGGTTAATATTACCCATTAGAGCCATCTCAATATAGGTTAATATTACCTGTAAGAGCCATCATAATATAGGTTAATATTACCTGTAAGAGCCATCTTAATATAGTATAATAATACCTGTAAGAGCCAGCTTTATATAAGTTCATAGTACCTATAAGAGCCAGCTTAATATAGGTTAATATTACCCGTAAAAGCCAGCTTAATATAGGTTAATATTACCCATTAGAGCCATCTTAAATTAGGTTAATATTAGCCATAAGAGCCAGCTTAATATAGGTTAATATTAGCCTTTGAAACATAGCAGAGATGGCAGTAAGCCAGGTGGGATGGCAAACGCTCAAGCATTGTAGACTTCTTGTTCAAGAGAAAGGTTTGATATTATGCAGCATCTCTGACTCCTTTTGGCTACTTTAATCATGAGCAAATTAGTGTATACAGAATACACACTAAACCAATATTTCATAACTCAGAATACACACTAAACCAATATTTCATAACTCAGAATACACACTAAACCAATATTTCATAACTCACAATACACACTAAACCAATATTTCATAACTCAGAATACACACTAAACCAATATTTCATAACTCAGAATACACACTTAACCAATATTTCATAACTCAGAATACACACTAAACCAATATTTCATAACTCAGAATACACACTAAACCAATATTTCATAACTCAGAATACACACTAAACCAATATTTCATAACTCAGAATACACACTAAACCAATATTTCATAACTCAAGAATACACACTAAACCAATATTTCATAACTCAGAATACACACTTAACCAATATTTCATAACTCAGAATACACACTAAACCAATATTTCATAACTCAGAATACACACTTAACCAATATTTCATAACTCAGAATACACACTAAACCAATATTTCATAACTCAGAATACACACTTAACCAATATTTCATAACTCAGAATACACACTAACCCAATATTTCATAACTCAGAATACACACTTAACCTATATTTCATAACTCAGAATACACACTAACCCAATATTTCATAACTCAGAATACACACTTAACCAATATTTCATAACTCAGAATACACACTAACCCAATATTTCATAACTCAGAATACACACTTAACCAATATTTCATAACTCAGAATACACACTAACCCAATATTTCATAACTCAGAATACACACTTAACCAATATTTCATAACTCAGAATACACACTAACCCAATATTTCATAACTCAGAATACACACTTAACCTATATTTCATAACTCAGAATACACACTTAACCAATACTTTTTAACAAAATCCACACACACACACACACACACAATGAATAAGTGATATAGCTCTCTATCTCAGCTCCATCATTAACAAGAAGTAAAAATGTATTTCTCCGTGGGTGAGTGTGTGTATTTCTCCATGGGTGAGTGTGTGTATTTCTCCGTGGGTGAGTGTGTGTGTTTCTCCGTGGGTGAGTGTGTGTGTTTCTCCGTGGGTGAGTGTGTGTGTTTCTCCGTGGGTGTGTGTGTGTGTTTCTCCGTGGGTGAGTGTGTGTATTTCTCCGTGGGTGAGTGTGTGTGTTTCTCCTTGGGTGTGTGTGTTATGTACACTGAGTGTGTACTTAAAAGTGTCCAGCTCTTGAACGTCCTTTTCCAGTTCTGAGCACGAGTTGAGTGTTCTCTCTGTGTTGTGGATGATGCTCTCTCTCTGTGTGGTGGATGATGCTCTCTCTGTGTGGTGGATGATGCTCTCTCTGTGTGGTGGATGATGCTCTCTCTGTGTGGTGGATGATGCTCTCTCTGTGTGGTGGATGATGCTCTCTCTGTGTGGTGGATGATGCTCTCTCTGTGTGGTGGATAATATTCTCTCTGTGTGGTGGATGATGTTTTCTCTGTGTGGTGGATGATGCTCTCTCTGTGTGGTGGATGATATTCTCTCTGTGTGGTGGATGATGTTTTCTCTCTGTGTGGTGGATGAGGCCTCTGCTCACCACCATAGAGACTAATACAGAGAGAAAGTTTCTGCTCACCACCATAGAGACTAACACAGAGAGAAAGTCTCTGCTCACCACCATAGAGACTCATTAAGAGAGAAAGTCTCTGCACACCACCATAGAGACTCATTAAGAGAGAAAGTCCCTGCTCACCACCATAGAGACTAATACAGAGAGAAAGTCTCTGCTCACCACCATAGAGACTAATACAGAGAGAAAGTTTCTGCTCACCACCATAGAGACTAATACAGAGAGAAAGTCTCTGCTCACCACCATAGAGACTAATACAGAGAGAAAGTCTCTGTTCACCACCATAGAGACTCATTAAGAGAGAAAGTCTCTGCTCACCACCATAGAGACTAATACAGAGAGAAAGTCTCTGCTCACCACCATAGAGACTAATACAGAGAGAAAGTCTCTGCTCACCACCATAGAGACTAATACAGAGAGAAGGAAAGAGAGAGGAAGTGACAATATATCAAGTTTTAAATCCATTTCAGAGTAGAGTTTGGTCTCTCTCCTCCTCAACCCTGGAAAATGGTTCCTTGGCACTATTCCATTCTTAACCACCCATTGAACAATTAGAATGTATAATACATTCCCCAAATTGTCAAAGCTCAAGCTTAGCTGATGTGTACATGTGGGCTTCTTTAAAGTGAGATGGTGCATCTCCAGGGCTCCATTCACATTTCAAGCAATGATGTCGTGGTACCTTTCCTTGTTGTTCCTTCCTCCCAGCGCTATAACAGTTTTCACCATGGTGAAAGTCTACTATCTACAGGAGTAACTCAGAGAAAACAACCTTCAGGTTTCTGAAGTCAGTGGCTTGGAGAAGACAGGGAAATTGGCCATGATTCAAACACTCTTGGCGCCTTTCGTTGTGGCAAATTTCCCCCTCAATGCCTTGTAGAGCTGTTGCTTAATGTTGCAGTAAAAGAGGAGAGAGAGAAGAAGAAGAAGAAGAAGAAGAAGAAGAAGAAGAAGAAGAAGAAGAAGAAGAAGAAGAAGAAGAAGAAGAAGAAGAAGAAGAAGAAGAAGAGTGCTACAGAGACTTAGAACAGTGCTACTGAACAGACTTAGAACAGTGCTACAGAACACATACTTAGAACAGTGCTACAGAACACATACTTAGAACAGTGCTACAGAACACATACTTAGAACAGTGCTACAGAACAGAGACTTAGAACAGTGCAACAGAACAGAAACTTAGAGTGCAGCATGCAGTCATAAAACTGTGGCTCCTGTCTTCTTTGAGATGGACTGCAACTGGAACCAGCGAACAGCCAAGGGTCAAGGTCTACTGTAATAGGATCCCTCCATTTGGGATAGTGAGTATTTCTTGCAACCAAGTGGAGTAGTGGCAAGGAACATACAGAGTTGCGTGAGGGGTGGTTGTTGGTGTGTGTGTGTGTGTGTGTGTGTGTGTATGTGTGTGTGTAGGGGGTGAGGTGCTCCCTTCCAGCCAGTCAGTGAACAATTTACAAGGGGCTTCTGTTTTGAAGATAGTTTCTTAGGAAACAGAATAATAGAGACAAGTGGAGGAACCTGTCAAACACTGAGCCAAAGCAGGAAGTAGTAAGAAAAAGTGATATCTCGTAAAAATCAAGATGCAGTATTTCTGCTTTCCAATGACATTGTTTAATGAGGTTGCTGGGAACTAAACTGTTTCTGGAAGTTTAAACACTTTAGATAGCTCCCTTTTGGTCCTGTTTAACCTCAAACCTCAGAGTTAGCCTTTGTTTAAGCAGGTTGGATAAGGTTACCTGTTGCAAGGGTTTGAGCTGGTTGGATAAGGTTACCAGTTGTAAGGGTTTGAGCTGGTTGGATAAGGTTACCAGTTGTAAGGGTTTAAGTAGGTTGGATAAGGTTACCAGTTGTAAGGGTTTAAGCAGGTTGGATAAGGTTACTGGTTGTAAGGGTTTGAGCTGGTTGGATAAGGTTACCAGTTGTAAGGGTTTAAGCAGGTTGGATAAGGTTACCAGTTGTAAGGGTTTAAGCAGGTTGGATAAGGTTACTGGTTGTAAGGGTTTGAGCTGGTTGGATAAGGTTACCAGTTGTAAGGGTTTAAGCAGGTTGGATAAGGTTACCAGTTGTAAGGGTTTAAGCAGGTTGGATAAGGTTACCAGTTGTAAGGGTTTGAGCTGGTTGGATAAGGTTACCAGTTGAAAGGGTTTGAGCAGGTTGGATAAGGTTACCAGTTGTAAGGGTTTGAGCTGGTTGGATAAGGTTACCAGTTGTAAGGGTTTGAGCTGGTTGGATATGGTTACTGGTTGTAAGGGTTTGAGCTGGTTGGATAAGGTTACCAGTTGTAAGGGTTTGAGCTGGTTGGATAAGGTTACTGGTTGTAAGGGTTTGAGCTGGTTGGATAAGGTTACCGGTTGTAAGGGTTTGAGCTGGTTGGATAAGGTTACCAGTTGTAAGGGTTTGAGCTGGTTGGATAAGGTTACCAGTTGTAAGGGTTTGAGCTGGTTGGATAAGGTTACCAGTTGTAAGGGTTTGAGCTGGTTGGATAAGGTTACCAGTTGTAAGGGTTTGAGCTGGTTGGATAAGGTTACTGGTTGTAAGGGTTTGAGCTGGTTGGATAAGGTTACCGGTTGTAAGGGTTTGAGCTGGTTGAATAAGGTTACCAGTTGTAAGGGTTTGAGCTGGTTAGATAAGGTTACCAGTTGTAAGGGTTTGAGCTGGTTGGATAAGGTTACCAGTTGTAAGGGTGGAAAGTAACTCATCCTGTAGATCTACATCACAACATACAATAGAGTGGCAGTGTAAGACAATTCACAATGCTAAAGTTTACAGATCAATGCTAAGCTAAAGTTTACAGATCAATGCTAAGCTAAAGTTTACAGATCAATGCTAAGCTAAAGTTTACAGATCAATGCTAAGCTAAAGTTTACTGATCAATGCTAAGCTAAAGTTTACAGATCAATGCTAAGCTAAAGTTTACAGATCAATGCTAAGCTAAAGTTTACAGATCAAAACTAAGCATTTTTGTCCTCTATCCTTGGTGAATTTGTGAAATCATGAGACTTGTTTGAGCCAGGGTTACCGCCAAATATCCATAGTTTAGCTCAACTTGCACATTGGCTACAGCACGTTGTGTTTGTGAAGCTTTAAGATGGTCCCACTTGAGATAGCCATCACTTCTTCTCCCCTGTTATCATTGGCCTCAGCGCTGTATGAAGTGTCATGTATAAAGACCCTGGTAATTGGAGGGCTGGCTCAGCCTGAGGAACATTGTTGGAAACCTTTGAATCTGAGAGGGTTTGTGACTGTGTCATAATCACGTATATCATCAGGGGCATCACAGCTCCATCTTTTTTTTATTTTTTATTTCACCTTTATTTAACCAGGTAGGTCAGTTGAGAACAAGTTCTCATTTGCATCTGCGACCTGGCCAAGACAAAGCAAAGCAGTGCGACAAAAAACAACACAGAGTTACACATTAAACAAACAGTCAAAAACACAATAGAAAATCTATATACAGAGTGCAAAATGTAGTGCAAAAATGCAGTAAGGTTAGGAGGTAGGAAAATAAATACTATATACTATAGTGGTGAAATAAATTACAGAATTATCATCATTAACACAGGAATGAAAAGATGTGCAAATTATGATGTGAATCTCCTGATCTCCTGAATCAAGTTCCACACAATTCAAGGATTTTGTCCACATACTCTGAGGTAGTCTGAGCTGGCTTCCTTTCCAGTGTCATGCAAAGTCAATGATTACATGGATTTGAAAATCCTACTGCAGTGTCTGCTGTGATGTTTTTCCATATTGTGGGTCATTGATGGTGACAACACAAGGGACGTTATTCCACTTCTGACTCTGACATCACTGATATAAACTGCTGACTTTGACCTCAAATGGCTGCCCTAGGTTAGTAGCGCCAGTAGTAGTTCCATAGTTCAGTAATCACTGGGGATACTAAATAAACCCCATTTCACAGAGGCTTGGCAATCTGTATTTACTGGCTGCAGTACACCTTGTTTGCTTTGTGGGGCCTTTTGCACATTGTTTAAATATGATTAAGGATGGACTTTGAATTTGATGGTGTTGTTCTTACTGTTTTTTTTTATATATATACAGTATATATTGGATGAGGAATGAGTGTGAACGTGATTAACCAGATGCACAGTGATGCTCTCAGGGACATGCTAGCTTGGCTGCAGGTGGAAATACAGGGGCCACACCACTGCTCTGGTGCACGACGCAACCCCAACACATTGTAAGTCCTTTAAAACTAAAAATAACCAAAGCAGAAAGCACCTATGGAAAACAGCCAGCATGTAAGACCACGTTTTCCATATACGGTAGTGATGTCATCCTTTAGTTTTAAAGAACTGATGCTTGTGCAGACAAGGAGCTTAATTTTTAAACCTTTACACAGAAAACCAAATTATATGTTGTGAGAGATATGGACCCTAATGTGATGTTATGTGAAGATATGATTTGAATGACCAATGTGTGTCCTAAACTACTTCCGGGTCCAAACACAGAGAACAACACTGAAAAGTGATTATCTTTTGATCTTTGATTAATTGAAATCCTTGGCTAGTGTGCACCACTTGATCTAACATCATTGGGCACCTTGAGAACTTTTCCAATCCCAAAGACTCCTTCCCCAATGGTTTGCTCATTTCACCAGTGTCCCTTGTGAGGGCGTAGGCCATTAAAAGAGAGGGAAAAAATCTATAGAGTTCCCACATGCATGCAATCAACCATCAGAAACTAGGAAGGTCCGTTTTCCGTTGCCAAAACGAAGGGAGGCCATGAGAAGCCGGGTTTGGCCACAACCATAGGAATGAACTGTACAAAGGCAAACTTCATGGCACACTGACTTTCACTCAGTACTGAGATCCCATTTGCACTCCTGCGCTCTCCTCTGTGCTAGTAACTTCTGTGTGGAATGAAATAGGAGTGAAAGAACGCCCAACTGGAGGGGCTTCAGACCTGGCCAAAGTCAAAACACGACGAACATATTGGGACACCTACACAAAGACAGGGATCTTGTGTAGAAAAGTAACTGCTCTCTGGTCGACTCTCATCCGCAGACTGTCAGTATGATGTCAGGTCCACACATCCGTCCAGGGAGGTCTACCATTTTTCCACTCAAATTCCAAGTGCTCCATTTGTTGGGTTAATTTGTTGGGTTAATTTATTGGGTTAATATATTGGGTTAATTTATTGGGTTAATTCGTTGGGTAGCTGCGGTCACAAATAGAAACATCTGTGATTTCAAACCCTAGAGGTAAAGCTACTGGCAGAACCACGGAGGAGCTAAGGGATTGTAGCAGATTTGTTTGGTCATTTTAAGGGAGGTCGGTTGCCTGGTGTGGGTCCTGCGGTCTCAGGAATGGGCTTAAAAATAGTAATTTGCGGAAAGGGGAAACCAAAGAATCAATGACGTAATGATGATGAGAATTACAGAGTTCTGGTTTGGGCCAGGGCCGGACTACCAATTTTTTCTATTTTTTTTTTAATGATATTTTTTGGGTGGTGCTGCGTGCCCATTCAGTAATCCTTGTTCAGGCTCTCTGAAAGCTTTACACCCCCAAGCCAGGTTCCAACACGATCAAAAGGAAAAAGTAAAGGTACATTTTTTATTGTTATTTGCATGTGGTATTAATATGACTATTACTCATATGAAATGGGGATACACTGTAGTACGTCATGTTTGAAGACCCAATTGATGCCAAGGAAATATTAAGGGGCAGATTTCTTAATATTTTCATATCAGATAAATATGACCTTTATTATGTAGCAGAACTACAGTAAAACCTGAACCTCTGAACCTTAACCCTTAACCTCTGAACCTCTGAACTTCTGAACCTCTGAACCTTAACCCTTAACCCTTAACCCTTAAACCTTAACTAATCTCTAATACAACCTTTATTATGTAGCAGAACTACTGTAAAACATGAACCTCTGAACCTCTTAACCTCTGAACCTCTGAACCTCTGAACCTCTGAACCTCTTTTTTATTTTTTTTTATTTTTTTATTTCACCTTTATTTAACCAGGTAGGTCAGTTGAGAACAAGTTCTCATTTGCAACTGCGACCTGGCCAAGACAAAGCAAAGCAGTGCGACAAAAACAACACAGAGTTACACAGTAAACAAACATGGTCAAAAACACAATGGAAAGTCTATATACAGAGTGCAAAATGTAGTGCAAAATGCAGTAAGGTTAAGAGGTAGGACAATAAATAGACCATAGTGGTGAGACAAATTACAGATTATCATCATTAACACAGGAATGAAGGATGTGCAAATTATGATGTGCAAATAGAGATACTGGAGTGCAAGATTTGTGAAAAATAACAAAAATAAATATGGGGATGAGGTAGTAGTGTGGGCTATTTACAGAAGGGCTATATACAGGTGCAGTGATCGATAAGCAGCTTTGACAGCTGACGCTTAAAGTTAGTGAGGGAGATAGGAACCTCTAGCTTCAGTGATTTTTGCAATTCGTTCCAGTCATTGGCAGCAGCGAACTGGAAGGAATGGCGGCCAAAGGAGGTGTTGGCTTTGGGGGTGACCAGTGAGATATACCTGCTGGAGCGCATGCTACGGGTGGGTGTTGCTATAGTGACCAGTGAGCTGAGATAGGGCGGGGATTTACCTAGTAATGACTTATAGATGACCTGGAGCCAGTGGATTTGGCGACGAATATATAATGAAGGCCAGCCAACGAGAGCATACAGGTCGCAGTGGTGGGTAGTGTATGGGGCTTTGGTAACAAAACGGATGGCAGTGTGATAGACTACATCCAATTTGCTAAGTAGAGTGTTGGAGGCTAGTTTGTAAATGACATCGCCGAAATCAAGGATCGGTAGGATAGTCAGTTTTACAAGGGCATGTTTGGCAGCATGAGTGAAGGAGGCTTTGTTGCGAAATAGGAAGCCAATTCTGGATTTAATTTTGGATTGGAGATGGTTGATGTGAGTCTGGAAGTTGAGTTTACAGTCTAACCAGATGCCTAGGTATTTGTAGGTGTCCACGTATTCTAATTCGGACCCGTCGAGAGTAGTGATGATAGTCCGGTGGGCGGGTGCTGGCAGCGTTCGATAGAAAAGCATGCACTTAGTTTTACTAGCGTTTAAGAGCAGTTGGAGGCCACGGAAGGAGTGTTGTATGGCGTTGAAGCTTGTTTGAAGGTTAGTAAACACAGTGTCCAAAGAGGGGCCAGATGTATACAGAACGGTGTCATCTGCGTAGAGATGGATCAGAGAGTCACCAGCAGCAAGAGCGACATCGTTGATGTATATAGAGAAAAGGGTTGGCCCAAGAATTGAACCCTGTGGCACCCCCATAGAGACTGCCAGAGGATCGGACAATAGGCCCTCCGATTTGACACACTGAACCCTGTCTGCAAAGTAGTTAGAGAACCAGGCAAGGCAGTCACTTGAGAAACCAAGGCTGTTGAGTCTGCCAATAAGAATGCGGTGATTGACAGAGTCGAAAGCCTTGGCCAGGTCGATGAAGACGGCTGCACAGTACTGTCTTTTATCGATGGCGGTTATGATATCGTTCAGTACCTTGAGCGTAGCTGAGGTGCACCCATGACCAGCTCTGAAACCAGATTGCATAGCAGAGAAGGTACGGTGGGATTCGAAGTGGTCAGTTATCTGTTTGTTAACTTGGCTTTCGAAAACTTTAGAAAGGCAGGGCAGGATGGATATTGGTCTATAACAGTTTGGGTCTAGAGTGTCTCCTCCTTTGAAGAGGGGGATGACCGCGGCAGCTTTCCAATCTCTAGGGATCTCAGACGATACGAAAGAGAGGTTGAACAGGCTAGTGATAGGTGTTGCAACAATTTTGGCTGATAATTTCAGAAAGAGAGGGTCCATATTATCTAGCCCAGCAGATTTGTAGGGGTCTGAACCTCTGAACCTCTGAACCTCTGAACCTCTGACCTTAACCCTTAACCCTTAACTCATCTCCAATACAACCTTTATTATGTAGCAGAACTACTGTAAACATGAACCTCTGAACCTCTGAACCTCTTAATCTCTGAACCTCTGAACCTTAACCCTTAACCCTTAACTCATCTCCTTCCTCCTTGACCGTAATAGTGTTTTATTATTTCCAGGAAACAAACAGGTGCTTGTGTAAAAACCAAAGGTCTTATTCAAAACTGTCAAATACAAGAACATAAATGGTCTATAAACTGAACTCTAACCATAACTTTGTAACTTTGGGCCGGAGGTGGAAATGTTTAACCGGAGACAAACTTCAAAAACGTCTTTCTGCCAATTTCACCTTATATGGAGTGATTGGAGTAGTTGTACACAGTGAGGTCTGCGGTGTGTGGGCTTGTTTCATTTAACAGGGCCATGTTGAAAGAGTGCAATTAACACAGGCGGTCATTAAATACTTGAGCTGCTTCTGGATCCTGAAAACAAATCACCTCCTCCTTTCCTCAGAAATTGTTTCTGCATCACGTTTCCTCTGGCAATGAACAGCCCAGCTCAACGCACATTACCGCTTACAATGTACAGCACTCTCCCTTACACCATGTAACAACTCTTTATGTCAGAATGAAAGATGATAATGCAGAAATTAATAGCAACCACATGTTGACTCTCTACCTTCTGCCTTTCTCTCACTCACTCTCTCCATCTCTCCATCTCTCTTTTCTCTTTCTCTGCTCACATGTCGAATTTGCCAGAAAGGTTATATTACACTCTAATCAAATTAAACTTTGAAACAATAAACATGGAAGAATGGGAACAAACTGGGAAATATTTTGGGGTTTGGTGGGAAATATCAACCAGGTTCATTATTTGATAACGTTTTACAACGTTCCATTGACAGAGGGTTTTACAAGTTGTTTGTTGATGACATATTTGGCATATTTCAGTTCTGGCCAAAATATGAATTATTATTTTTATTTGTATTTTTATTTTATTTCACCTATATTTAACCAGGTAGGCCAGTTGAGAACAAGTTCTCGTTTGCAACTGCGACCTGGCCAAGACAAAGCAAAGCAGTGCGACAAAAACAACACAGAGTTACATAGTAAACAAACATAGTCAAAAACACAATAGAAAATCTATATACAGAGTGCAAAATGTAGTGCAAAATGCACTATTTGTCAATGATAATGTGGTATTGATGTCCTGTTTAGGGCTTATCACTCACAATTGTATATAATAAGCTAGTTTGTTGTTACCACAAGTAGCCTAATGACTGGGCACAGATAAGAACACAGCAAGGATGGGAAACATGACAAAAATCACATTATAAACTGGGTGGTTCGAGCCCTGAATGTTGATTGGCTCACAGCCGTGGTATATCAGACTGTATAGCGTGTGTATGACAAAATATGCATTTTTACTGCTCTAATTACGTTGGTAACCAGTTTATATTAGCAATAAGGCATCTCGGGGGTTTGTGGTATATGGCTAATATACCACGGCTAAGGGCTGTATCCAGGCACTCAGCGTTGCGTCGTGCGAATGAACAGCCCTTAGCCGTGGTATATTGTCCATATACCACACCCCCTCGGGCCTTATTGCTTAAGTAGACCATATACCTTCAGAAAGTATTCACACCCCTTGACTTATTCCAGATTTTGTTGTTACAGCCTGAAAATGTATTTTGTTTTTTAAAACATCTCACCCATCTACACACAATACCTCATAATGACAAAGAGGTTTTTGCCAATGTATTGAAAATAAAATACAGAAATATCTCATTTACATTCACACCCCTTTGCTATGACATTCCAAATTGAGCTCAGGTGTATCCAATTTCCTTTCAACAATTTGATTGGATCCCACCTGTGGCCAATTCAACTGTTTGGACTTGATTTAGAAAGAAACACACCTGTCTGTATAAGGTCCCACAGTTGACAGTGTATGTCAGAGCAGAATCTATACCATGAAGTCCAAGGAACTGTCCGTAGATCTCAGAGAATTGTGATGAGGCATATATCTGGGGAAGGGTATAAAACGCTGGAATGGCTTCAGAACAAGAATGTGAAAGTCCTTGAGTGCCCCAGTAAAGCCCAGACTTGAATCCCATTGAAAATCTGTGTAAAGACTTGAAGATTGCAGTTCACCGGTGCTGACCATCTAACTTAACAGAGATTGAGAAAAGGAAGAATGGGAGAAAATCCCCAAATCCAGATGTGCAAAGCTGATGCAGACTAACCCAAGACGACTCAAAGCTACAATCACTACCAAAGGTGCTTCTATAAAGTATTGGCTCAGGGGTGTGAATACTTAAGTAAATGAGATTTCTGTGTTTCATATGTTTTTATACATTTGCTAACATTTCTAAAAACATGTTTTCACTTTGCCATTATGAGGAATTGTGTGTAGATGGGTGAAAAATAAATTGTAATCAATTTTGAATTCAGGCTGTAACACAACAAAATGTGGAATAAGTCAAGGGGTGTGAATACTTTCTGAAGGTACCGTACATTTTTGTTACAGTTCAAACTTCGGGGCCATTAAACTGGAATGTGAACTGAAATTGGGACTAGAGAATTTCTCCTCCATTTGTTATTTCTATCCCTAACACACCCATGATTTATCCTTGGAAGATTCTGTTTCAAATAAGCTTTCCGCACTGTGAGACCCTGCACTGTAAATCACCCACCATTTTGTTTAGAGTGAAAACATGAGCGGAAATTCACAGCCAGCATCCAGAGAGATTGACATGCTCTTTGCTACTGCAAGGCCATAGACCCTCAGCCACTGTTTCTGGCCTGATGAAAAAAGGTTTCCTTTGCTGAGAATGGATTTATCATGTTGCACTTGAGGCCACTGTGTTGTTGTTGCAGAAATCAAAGCCTTTGAATCATGTTTGCTGAGTATAAGAGGCAGCCATGTTGAATGGCTGTGTGGCGGGAGTGTGAAGGAGCAGTGAGTGGCATGGGTATGAGGAGATTTGGTGGCAATTTTCGTTGAGGTCAAGTTTGTTGTTTTGCAAAGAGCAATTTTTTTTTTTGTGTTTACCTTCCCTTGATCTGTCTGCCCACTTCTTGCCACTTCAGACATATCTTAAGTGCTCTAAAAAAATAGTGCTTTAAATATTTCCACATGTGGCAACTGTCAAAACACAAAGTCCAAGCACAGCATGTGACAATACCTGTTGAACAGAACGAGGTTACTACTTCATAGATTCATTAATGGTTATAGCTCATTGTGTACCTAAACACACTTTAAAAGAAATAATTTGCAGGGAGACCTAAATGGGTTAAGTGTCCAGCCAGCATCAAATTGGAGTGCACTTTGTCCTAGGGACATACGTAACATGTGTTTGGTTATTAATATTTCCCTTGGGAATGTGTGTGGAATTGAGAGAGGGCGTAGTAAAAAGTCCTCCTCTGTAAAAGGGAGCTTAGCGTCGGAAAAAACTTTAACAGTAGTGCGGCTGTTTCTTGAATTGTTTCCAATTATAGAGTGACATTGAAATTCTGTTTAGGGGTCATTGCAAGTCAATTTTTACAAACTAGCAATTTGTTGCATGTCACCCAGAATTGCTCTTGTGAATTACAGCTAATTACGGCTATGAATATAAGGAGCTATTTATTTCGAGAATCTCCTTCAGTGGCTAGAATCCATAGTATAGTGTGAATGTGAGATTGTAGGGTGTTGGAATAAGCCCCTAATGAAAAAAAAAAAAAAACATTTTAATTTACTTGACCCTCATTGGTGTCTGTAAAAAAAAAAAAAGGTGTCAGCAGTGGGATTTTTATTTTATTTTTATTTCACCTTTATTTAACCAGGTAGGCCAGTTGAGAACAAGTTCTCATTTACAACTGCGACCTGGCCAAGATTAAGCAAAGCAGTGAGGCTATGAGGAGGAAAACCTAATCCACGTTCCAGGTGACTTGTGTTTTGTTTCTGCTAGGGGAAATGATGAACCGAAAAAACATTTGTTTCTGCTAGGGGAAATGATTAAACCAAGCAGCGTTTGTTTCTGCTAGGGGAAATGATTAAACCAAGCAGCGTTTGTTTCTGCTAGGGGAAATGACGAAACCAAGCAGCGTTTGTTTCTGCTAGGGGAAATGACGAAACGAAGCAGCGTTTGTTTCTGCTAGGGGAAATGACGAACCGAAGCAGCATGGCATGTACTTTGCTAGTGTGATTCAGGAGTCCTACAGCAATTCTTGTTGAAAAGTGATATCCCAAGTATAAATACAGTAAAGTACACTAGGGCATTCAAAGAGTTGGTCTGATGGGAATCTGTGATGTCATCGGCCACCCTCTTGCTTGAGGACCAATAGAGAACCAATAGAGAACAAAAGAGGAAAGCCCCTCCCACTTGTGCCATGTCATGACATACCTGGACCACCTATTAAGATGTGCCTTTTGTGAAGTAAATCAGGTGTTAACTGAGGTGAAAAGGAGAATGGAATGCCACTTGAACTAATATAGAACACCACTGGTTAAGGAGGGAAACTGTTTATAGATACCACTTTGATTAAATATTAACTAATCATTCTTAAGAATTTATATAATAAATGTAAGTATAGCATGTGTGTAAAATTATTGTACCGTTACAGACAGTTATTTTGAATGATTACAGAACACTGTCACACCATTTACGGTTGTGTCATACACATAACAACCTTGGCAACCTCTCAATGGAGGTCAGTTGAAACAAATGTCTTGATTTTGCCGTGATTGAGTTAATGACTGTTACTGTATGTATTTTTTTATTTATTTTTGCTATTTGGCACTATTTTATCAGCTTACAAGGCAATGTTTGAAGGGCTTAAATCCATTCTGTCATTCAGAATGATGGGAAGATGCTGAAAGGTGATAGGAGATAATACTTTGGAATTTGTCTATTTATGAGAGTTTAAAGGTGACAAATTGTTGGCTGACATACTTAGTTTAACCAGCTGTAGCCATTTTAAGAGCCTGGCCTAAGCATGTATGGTGAAGAGCAGTACATTTTGATATTACTCATTGAAACCTACAGTATCGTCAAACTTATTTTCCAGATGGAGCTTGCTAGTGTGTATAATAGATTGTTAAAGCTATCCTCTCTCGACCGTCTCATTTCATTTTGAGGAGAATTTGTCCAGTCAAATAGTAAGGTAACAGCACACAATAGAAATCGTAACTTCAATCCAAATGAGACCATGTTTTACTGAAGGGAAATTGGCCCTGTTTTTAATAAGATTGATCTTAGATGTACTTAATAGCACTTAAAAGGGGGTGGCAGGTAGCCGAGTGGTTAGAGTGTTGGGCCCGTAACCGAAAGGTTGCTGGATCGAATCCCCGAGCTGACAAGGTAAAAATCTGTCGTTCTGCCCCTGAACAAGGCAGTTAACCCACTGTTCCTAGGCCGTCATTGTAAATAAGAATTAGTTCTCAACTGACTTGCCTAGTTAAATAAAGGTTAAAATAAAAAATACTCCCTCTATTCTCATTCCTTCCTCCACACACATCGTAACTTCACCTTACAGATATTGCTACATTTACAATTGTCCGTATTGGCTCACGTTCCAGTTGGCTTTATATTTCTTCTCCTCGTTCCCAATTAGAACCCCATTATGATCACGGGCTTTGTACTAAGACAGACAGAGTCCAGTAACTTGTGTGGACTCTTTAGGGGCCCCTCACCTTGTGCTCTGTGCGGTGAATGGACTGCCTCTGTGATTCACACCAACAGATGAAGGGCTTACGTTGCAGCTGTGCTGAATTCATGAGCAAATCACACAGCTCTACTAGAGTCAAGGGGAAGAAATCCTTACTAGAGTTGATCATTTACATTGTACATGATCAAACTAACAATTGTCATTGTCAACTACAAGCAACGTTTGAAATGTGTTCTACCCTCGTTGTGGCTTTGAGTCTCTAGTGGAACTAACAGGGTACTGTATGAGGTTGGTCCTGGTTAATAATGGGTAAATAAAGTGTAGCCTGATTCCATTGTAGCAGTTATCACATGCTAAGACAGGCCTTATGTCATTCTTGTGACAGACCTACGAAGGTGTCATGGCAGACAATCTGAAGTATTGAAGAGTTAACTGTGGAAAAAGACAACAGAAACTCTTGATCACAAAAGGAATGTAATTTGCGGTCATATCTCAATGTTTCGACAGGGTTGTGGAGACCTACAGTATGAATGTTCCAGAGCCTACCAGGGCACCTTGGTTGATCTCATGGAGGGTTTTGTGTCCAGAAGTGTTGAATAACGGGGTGGGAGCAAGGAGGCAGATTACAATGATACTGTGAAACAGTTGTGTGTGTTTAAAACATATACATTGTGCACAGAATCTATTGTCATTAGCAAAAAAGTAACGGCTAAACTATATTGGACACGTAGTGTAAGCAAACTGTAAGTGTTTTTGGTGCACAGGAGGCTGGTGAGGGGAGGACGGCTCATAATAATGGCTGGAACGTAGTCAATAGAATGACATCAAACACCTGGAAACCATGTGTTTGATGTATTTGATACCATTCCACTGTTTCCGCTCCAGCCGTTACCACGAGCCCATCCTCCCCAATGAAGGTGCCACCAACCTCCTGTGTTTTGGGGAGAAGGTGAAACAGATCCACTATAGTGGGTTATTCCACGAATAGTGCCTCAGTCCCTCAGACATTATTTGTGTACATTTTGATAAAACAGTCAAAGTAACAGTTAGATAACATACATCTAGACTTCAACTAAGGTAAACAGTAAAAAATAAATCCAAGAAGTTTTTATTTTTATTAAAATAAATTATTAGTTTTCTCTGGGAAGAATTTAGCTCACTTAAACCCAGACTTTCCCCAGTTTTCACCATAATTGTAAAACGCTAGTTAAAACGCTAGTTATTATCATTACTAAAATACCGAAGTATCCCTTTAACGTGAACTGATCTTTCATTTTAATAATGGTAGAACTATTCCTTTCTAAATTATTTTTAAAAGAAACATTGAACATCAACTATATTCAAATCAAACTGAGAAGGTTCTTCTTTTTCTGACCTTTACTGGTGTTTTGTGCTCAAACTAAGTGTGTTGTGTAATAATACGTTGGGCTGTTAGATAGATGATAGGCTAGAAACTTTTTAACAATGTCAGATATTGTTGTTAAGCTTGCTTTCAATTTCCCCTGTGAATGGCTGATGGAGCCCTTTCTTGCAGTCAATGACCAAAAGCGCCCTCTTGTGGCCTCATGGGTGGAATGTTATTAATATTTAAAAGGTAAACAATTTTTTTTACGAAAAATACGGTGTTTCTATGTCAAACGGTTTTGTTATATTTCAGTCTTCTGTGATGTATATAAAGGGTAATATTGGGAGGAAAACTCAAAATGTAATATATTTCAACTCTATATCTGACATGGTACAGGTGTCTTCTTTTTTTAAGACCATATCCATGTGTGTGAGGTGTACACTTTTGTTTCAAAGACCGTATACCACGTGTATGACAAAATATATTCTCAAAGTAGATTTGTTTAAGACTATCAAGAATCACTCTGTGTGACCCTGATTTAGTCCTCTGCAGTAAAAGGTTTTATGGTGGAATTCTCAACCCTGTTACATTCAATGTTTATAGTCACTTTTGAAGTCATTTTTCTAAATTTAACCTTTTGAGATGGCTTAGTTAAACAGGTGTTCTTTATGATGCAATGTTAAGATTAGGTTAAATAAATAGTTATTTTGACGAAATTACACTACCCTAAAGGCACTGTATTCATAGAATGACCCTAGGAAGTGATTTTCAACTGCTATACACAATAAGCATTGTTACTCTCTAATCTAATGTAACAAAGCCATTTCCATTTATCACATGGCTGAACTGAATATCAACATGGACACCAGAACATAAAGCCAGGAGTGTATTTAAAAGCTTAGGAGCAATAACAGAAATCAGTGTTGTATTCTGCAGTTTGACATTATCCATAGTTTATTTATTTCACCTTTATTTAACCAGGTAGGCCAGTTGAGAACAAGTTCTCATTTACAACTGCGACCTGGCCAACATAAAGCAAAGCAGTGCGACAAAAACACAGAGTTACACATGGGATAAACAAACGTACAGTCAATAACACAATAGAAAATCTATATACAGTGTGTGCAAATGTAGTAAGATTAGGAAGGTAAGGCAATAAAAAGGCCATAGTGGTGAAATAATTACAATGTAGCATTAACACTGGAGTGATTGATGTGCAGATGATGATGTGCAAATAGAGATACTGGGGTGCAAATGAGCAAAAATAACAATATGGGGATGAGGTAGTAGAGTGGGCTATTTACAGATGGGCTGTATACAGGTGCAGTGATCGGAAAGCTGCTCTGACAGCTGATGCTTAACGTTATTGAGGGAGATGGTAGTCTCCAGCTTCAAATATTTTTGCAATTCGTTCCAGTCATTGGCAGCAGAGAACTGGAAGGAATGGCGGCCAACGGAGGTGTTGGCTTTGGGGATGACAAGTGAAATATACCTGCTGGAGCGCATGCTACGGGTGGGTGTTGCTATGGTGACCAGCGAACTGAGATAAGGTGGCCACGTGCAAAAATTTATTGACGGCCTACCAATAATGTAGTCATAAAGCCTGTACCACCTACTACCTGGAATAGTTGCATTGAATATATTTAACCATGTGTGATGAAGTAATTATTTGTAATTTCAGCAAAATCAAATACATTATTTAATTTGTTTGCTTTGGAAAGCTCAAGCCCATTTTTCACGTGTTAATCAATAATGGAGTTTGTTCAAAAGGTAGCAGCTATAGTTATCCTTTTGACCTGGTGGCTAGATAGCATTAGGTGGAACAGAGGCTGCCATGGTAACCTGGTGACGGGGGATAGGGGAAACCAAACTGTCTACATCCTAACTCACTGAGCAACGCAACATGGAGTTTAGAGTTACCTACCCCACACCCAAGGTGAGAGAAAGTCAACCTCTCCACTGTTGATGAAAAACTTTTCTATGAGGAGTGAAGAATCCTCGTTGGCTCGCAAACTGTGAAAGGGTAGCAAAACGCTCTCTATGCTGCAAAGGTCAGAGTGTTGCCTAAAGTATTTGAATGAATTATGCTCAATCTGCAACATTTTGAATGTGTATATATGAATATAGCCACAGAACCTGAAAGTCTGCCAGATCATATTTAAAACTGTCAAAAGACAATCAGTGACTGATCAGAAAGAATTGTATTTTGGGGAATTTTCTCTCCACCTACAGTGAATATGTTTGGTTAACTATTCACTGTGAGTGCTGAGTGTAATAAAGACATAATAACTATTCACTGTGAGTGCTGAGAGTAATAAAGACATAATAACTATTCACTGTGAGTGCTGAGTGTAATAAAGACATAATAACTATTCACTTTGAGTGCTGAGAGTAAAAAACACATAACAACTATTCACTGTGAGTAATAAACACATAATAACTATTCACTGTGAGTGCTGAGAGTAATAAGACATGGACTCCCAATAGTTCTGGTGGTTCTGGTGGTCGTTATTGTGCGAGTAATAAAACGTTGGTTGTTTCCTTCATTGCTACTTGGGACATCTGGATGGGATCATTAGTATGCAGTGATGGGGGCCACTCGACCTCTTATCAGAACATGAGATTACACTGTCGTTCACACAGATTTATTACAACGACGCTCTGGGCTCGGGTGGTTGTGAGAGAACACAATGTTGTGAGAGAAGCTCAGGTGCTTGATGTTCTTGAAAGGTTGTAATATTTATCTAGCATCGTTCCTTTTGGTAGCTTTTTTAGATTTTGTCCGTCTTAAAAATATGTTTTAGTCTTAGTCACATTTTAGAAATTTCATTTTTTGTTAGTTTTAGTTATTATTGTTGACTAAAACGCTGGACCATTTTTGTCTAGTTTTAGTCACAGTCATTTTTGCCTTCAGAAAGTATTCACACCCCTTGAATTTTTCCATATTTTGTTGTGTTAAAGCCTGAACTTGAAATAATATTTTGTTTCACTGGCCTACACACAATAACCCATAATTTCAAAGTGGAAGGTTTTTAGAATGTTTAACATATTATTTAAAAATGAAAAGCTGAAATGTCAATAAGTATTCAACCCCTTTGTTATGGCAAGCATTTGCTTAACAGGTCACATAATAAGTTGCATGGACTCATTTTATGTGCAGTAATTTTTGAATGACTACCTCATCTCTGTACCCCATACATACAATTATCTGTAAGGTCAGTCAAGTGAAATTTAAACACAGATTCAACCACAAAGATCAGGGAGGTTTTCCAATACCTGGCAAAAAAGGTCACCTATTGGTAGATGGGTAAAAATACAAAAAGCAGACATTGAATATCCATTTGAACATGGTAAAGTTATTAATTACACTTTCGATGGTGTATCAATACACCCAGTCACTACAAAGATACAGGCATCCATCCTAACTCAGTTTCTGGAGAGGAAGGACACCACTCAGGGATTTCACCATGAGGCCAATGGTGACTTTAAAACAGTTACAGAGTTGAATGGCTGTGATATCAGATAGCTGAGGATGGATCTACAACATTGTAGTTACTCCACAATACTAACCTAAATGATAGTGAAAAGAAGGAAGCCTGTACAGATTAAACTATGGCAAAACATGCATTCCCTAAAGTAAAACATTTGGAAAATAAATTAACTTTATATCCTGAATATAAAGCATTATGTTTGGGGCAAATCCAACACAACACATCACTGAGTACCACTCTCCATATTTTCAAGCATGGTGGTGGCTGCATCATGTTATGGGTATGCTTGTCATCGGCAAGGACTAGGGAGTTTTTTAGGATAAAAATAAATGGAATACAGCTATAAGCACAGGCAACATCCTAGAGGAAAACCTGGTTCAGTCTACTATCCAACAGACACTGGGAGACAAATATACACTGGAGTTGGTTACCAAGACGACATTGAATGTTCTTGAGTTGCTTAGTTACAGTTTTGACTTAAATCGTCTTGAAAATCTATGGCAAGACTTAAAAATGGCTGTTTTGCAATGATCAACAACCAACTTGACTTCACTATGTCATTCTAGCTTCTGTTTTATCTGAGAAAATGGGTGTGTTACTTTCACCCTGGCTCTCCCCTAGTCAAGATATATAAGTGTTTTATTTTTCATAAATCTTTTACACTTTGACATTACAGAGTATTTTGTGTAGATTGTTGACAAAAAAATTACAATTAAATCCATGTTAATCCCACCTTGTAACACAACTGCATGTGGAAAAAGTCAAGGGGTGTGAATACTTTCTGAAGGCACTGTAGCTGACACATTGCTGTTGGGGCATATTGTAATCAATGCATTCAGATAGCCTTGTCCAACTGGGCCTAATATCCCGTCATATAGCTAGCACATTGCTATTGTGGAAGATTGTATCCAATGCCAGCTATGATTTACCATGTAGGTAAATCATAGCTGTAGGCTGTAGGCTGGCATAGATGTCTTTTCTCCCCATCAAAACACTGGGATGGGAGTACATAACACTGATTCTCTTACAATGGGGAGAATCTGCGCTTTCCAACATTGCCAGAATTATTACTGTACTCCTAATATTCAGCAAAAAGTAGTAACCGGGACAACGGCAACACAGTAA
The DNA here is from genome assembly GCA_023634145.1 of Thymallus thymallus. Lineage (NCBI taxonomy): Eukaryota > Metazoa > Chordata > Actinopteri > Salmoniformes > Salmonidae > Thymallus > Thymallus thymallus. The sequence continues at coordinate 32,694,710 of CM042406.1, forward strand.
TAACAGTGCACATGAGAAATATAATATAATATAATATAATATAATATAATAAAAATAGTCTACATAAAAGTAAGAGAGTGTAAACATTACTGTTTCTAGTTGCAATCCGCTGGCTGTGGATCAGTTCAAAAGACTGACTATAGACTGAAGTGACCACCTGAGAGCTGTGTGGGAGGGCCTCTAAAATCAGCTCAATCACATCGCGCAACTGAAAGACGTTAATTCTGCCAATGAAGAGGAATGCATTAAATATTCTACAAAGGTGTGCATGCTTTTGAATGGACTAAACAGATGAAAATGAGCTTCAAATTAAAATTCCATTAGTTTTACAAAATGAAAACTAATTTGTTCAGTTATAATTTTTTTCAAGGCGTGTTGTCCCATTACCGTTTCAACAGGAAAAATAGTGAATAGTTATTGATAACAAAATTAACACTAGAACCAAGAAAACGAGACAATAAACTGATAACGGAATCTTGTCCCCAAAAGCTCTGGAAAAGCTAGCTCTCACATAAAAGCACATCATTTGATTGTAGATTCAAAATAAAAGTTTTCCCGATGTAATGACAACGCTTCTTTCTATGTCCGTTTTTTTTGTTTTTTACTCAATAGTGGACCAAGGTCCAACGCAATGCAGACACTCCTCTTTGATTTTGTTTCTCTACAGTTTGCTTTGAGGGGGAGGGTGGAGGGGGGGTCATCTACATCTTTCAGAAGCCCATGCATATTTAATTTAGATAGCAGTGTTTTTCCATCTTGACTCCTTGCCCACCTTCTTTTGTTCCGCTGGCTTTTGAAAAATAAATGTGTACAGTATGGTTTCCCTTCATCAACAAACACAATATATATTGTGTAAGAGGTTGGCATACTTGAACAAAACAGTGAGCCCTTTGGAGAGGACTACCCAGAAGGGACTGGAGCGATGGAGCCGTTGCATGAGAAACCAATGCTTTTTTTGCTCTTTGTAAACAGACTGCATTAGCAGCATCTTCAGCAGAAGGAGCAGCCTTGGTTCAGAAAACAGATAAATACAGGGGCAGTCATAACCTTTGACCTCCACCACTCTGAATACGTCACAGGGGGAGAGTACACACTGATTATGTTTTAAGTACTGATCCAAGGTCAGGTCTGCCATTCAACTTCTATAGGATAAGGTTGGGATCAGGATTCAGTCATTTGATCCAAGTGCTAATATAATTATCTATCTGTGGTTCCCTCTTCAGGAGGTGGCATGAACAAATACAGTGGGGTTTTTAGGGGATAGATCAGCTAAATACTACCGTTAGATTGTAGCTTCCATCAATGTAGTTGTCTGCATCATTTCCAATCCCCCATATATTTTTTTTGTAAATAGATATACAGAATATACATATATTATTTAAGTATATTTTCCTTTATTATTTTCCCCTAAGCCTACCTCCTCTAATTTGTGAGTAAACTAATGGACAACAACACCTAGACTTCTACTTCCAGCTTATACATGCAATATACATTTTATGGACACAATGTATTTTAAAATAGTTATCTTTTGTCCCATCTGTCAGCTACCATCAACCCCTCCCATCTACCATCAACCCCTCCCATCTACCATTAACCCCTCCCATCTACCATCAACCCCTCCCATCTACCATCAACCCCTGCCATCTACCATCAACCCCTGCCATCTACCATCAACCCCTCCCATCTACCATCAACCCCTCCCATCTACCATCAACCCCTGCCATCTACCATCAACCCCTGCCATCTACCATCAACCCCTGCCATCTACCATCAACCCCTCCCATCTACCATCAACCCCTGCCATCTACCATCAACCCCTGCCATCTACCATCAACCCCTCCCATCTACCATTAACCCCTCCCATCTACCATCAACCCCTCCCATCTACCATCAACCCCTGCCATCTACCATCAACCCCTCCCATCTACCATCAACCCCTGCCATCTACCATCAACCCCTCCCATCTACCATCAACCCCTCCCATCTACCATCAACCCCTGCCATCTACCATCAACCCCTCCCATCTACCATCAACCCCTCCCATCTACCATCAACCCCTGCCATCTACCATCAACCCCTCCCATCTACCATCAACCCCTCCCATCTACCATCAACCCCTCCCATCTACCATCAACCCCTCCCATCTACCATCAACCCCTCCCATCTACCATCAACCCCTGCCATCTACCATCAACCCCTCCCATCTACCATCAACCCCTCCCATCTACCATCAACCCCTCCCATCTACCATCAACCCCTCCCATCTACCATCAACCCCTCCCATCTATCTCTGAAGCCCATCCAGTTTGATTTATATTTTTGATTTCAGTGTTGTTAATGTGGCCAAGTAATTACCCTGCTTTCCATTTAAAACAACGTTCTGTAAAGGTGAGGAGATAGTACTCATGTTATCAGGGTATTGATTTATTTGTTTCTTTAACAGCGTGGTATGTGTTTGTACATTACCTACATCACTATGTGCATGCTGCTGCCTAGTAAACCAACCCATTTTTTCATAACAAAACCAACAGCGTTTGCCGCCCACCCCGTGGGTGATAAATTCTTAACCTAACAATAATTCAGTTTGACCCTCAGGTCCCTAATCTTTAAATACTCCTTCCTGCTAATTGACTGTTCCTAATTTCATAAGTAAACAGAAACCCAAGTCATTGCAGCTGCCGTAGATTAGATGGTCAATATCTGTCCAGTTGTGAAAAATAAACACTTA